>JAULCE010339395.1:0-10396 GCA_032359355.1 Macoma nasuta | reverse complement strand
ATAGGGTTCTTCCCTGTATGCTAATAAAGCTAATTGTGAAGTTTGGTTGACCTAGGTCAAGCAGAACTAAAGATATCATCCGGAAACCATTTTGAGCCGCCCGACCGCCGCAGGGTTTCACATAATACGGCCATCTTTCAGATGGGCGTATAAAATAAGTCAAATAAATTTATTTTTACTTTCTGTGAAAATGTCATCTTCTCAAAACTAGTCTGCTTCAGTTCGTGATGGTGTCGGTTTTGGGTAAAATTTGGTGAAACTGTTGTAGAAGTGTTAAACAGCTTAGATTGCAATCAGACAGTTCGGTAAAACTCCTCTAATGACACCAGTCAAAACAGTGAACAAACTTTGAGACAGCTAGGTGATGGCTAAATGCAGATCGAAAGTAATACATAATGCTTCCATTTGGACATCTATGCTCTTTCATTAACTGGCGGATCCATACTTTGTAAACCGCGGCGCATGCACCATTTCAGACTTAAAGTATTATAAAATATTCTTGTAACAGATCTAAAATAATGTTTGATATCAAAACTGTGTAACCCTTTACTAAATAATGCTATTTTAGACTTATCTACAACGAAATACGTAGGAATAAGAGAATGAGTACTTGAATACATAGGCGAAAGGAAACTACCATTTTTGAATTGTTGTGAAAACATAGTAGGAAATGGAGAAAACATGTGCTTGTCTCCAGTAAATCCTCCATTTCCAACAATGCTTTCAAAAGTAAGCAGCTACAGAGGCATCAAAGGGCGCTTCTATGTAGTAAAGGGCTTACACACATTCATTCAAACACTAACTTACCTGCAGGATTGCTTGATGCCCCAAACTTTATTTTTTTAGGATGAAAAAACGGCATCATCTTATGTTGGTTTTCCTCCATCAGATCTGTCAGCATGCAAATCTGTTTCATGAACTGCATAAGGAAGGTCTTGCCTTTCCCAAAAGCAGCAAAAGTTGAGCCAGACCCTGTCACCGGAAGCACCTGTACATTTCTACCTGTAATACATGCATTTATAAATGGCTAAATTCTAAACTTAAGATTTTACTAAAACTTTAATGTCTGATTTTTCTTTTAAATAAATCTACTTGATTATAAAATTATACGTATTTGTGATTCAAAATTTAGCTAGAACAGGTATTGAATGTTACATATACCCCTGTTGCACCGCTTCAATATTGAAGATCCATGTGAAAAAATACATCTTGCACCTTCTGCCTCTGCCAGCATTCTCAAAGGAGTTTGCGCCACAAGCTACCTTTATTAAACTTCTCAAATGTGTGCAATAATGTCTAAGTTCAAGGGGACATAACTCTGAATGCCTTGATGCATAACATACCAAACATATTCAGTGAATATATATAACTCATGATGTTTGTGTGTGCAAACATTCTTAACATTCATTTGAAAATTAAAGGATAACTTTGCCCTACCAATGCAAATATTCTCATATTTCTGCAATAACGTCCAAGTTCAAGGAGACATAACCCTGAATGCCTTGATGCATTTCACACCAAATATATGTAGGACCCGACTACTTCTCATGATACAGTGGTGCTCACTTAAAACATACTCGGTTAGAACGAAATATCAGAAGGAAATAAGTTTCATTCCCCGACAACATCCTTTTTTTTCTATACATGTTTGCATGCTTAAAAGAATTTAGATGGAGATCGGTGGATCGGATAGAGCGAAAGATCGGCTACAACAAAACAAATTTATGGTCCCGAGACTGAAGTTTGTTAGTATAATTGTTTGCTTAGAGTGAAATTATCACAGTTCGACAAGAGATTTTAATTCCCATGGAAAACACTTTTCATGGCTATCGCGACGATCGTGCTACAGCGCAATTAGTTTAAACGGACAAACTGTACCGTTATGTATTTATGCACAGAGTATGTTTGTAAATTAACATTAGGCATGCCAATTAGATACTTTAATCTTAAAGCTTATCTCATATTTCCGATGCAACAAACAGAAGACGATATTGACAGTTAAAGTGGTTAATGTCGAAATCCGAGACCCGATACTCCGGTTTCATTAGATACATGTTTATGAAGCTGAGCAGGACTGCGCTGTCAAACGAGTGATTATCAGTAATATTGAACTTTATTTCCAGCCCTTATTATCTTTATATTTACAGCGTTTATATGAATGAAAGAAGAAAATAGATCATGCAAGCTATGTCAAATACACCTTACAAGATCTTACTCTGTGTAAGCAAATGAATGATTAAGCCAAATAGTCATAAGAATGTAATAGTGTACATGTCGCTAAAACAGCAAAATGCTACTTCCACACCGACATTACAATCATACTAGTACAAATATCTTAAGAAAACCATACAGCATTCCAATTTATACTGTATTCAAAATTAAATCCCGAATCAGGACTCTTCAAACTGATTTCCTCAGTGAACATGTAGTTCATTACAGCTGTGCAAACAGCATATACTGAGATTAAAAGCTTATAAAACATGTTTTCATGCTTGTAAAAAGTTTATTAATAACATTTATTATTTATTTGTGTACTCTTACCCTACATGCGAAAGACAAGGATTTGAAAATTATTATTATAAAGATAAAATCACGAATACAAATGTTTTAAGTGTAAAAAGGAAAAAGAAAAAAGGAAAGGAAACTTGTATAGAATCGATTCAACGAAATTTGGTTATAACGAATGGATTGATCCGGTCCCAAGAATTTGATTATAAGCAAGTTTTACTGCATTTGTGTTTTGCAAACATTCATTACATTCATTTGAAAATTAAAGGACAACTTTGCCCAACTATCTACCAATGCCAAAATTCTCAAATTTCTGCAATAATATCTAAGGTCAAGATAACATGATTCTGAATGCCTTGTTGCATAACACACTTAATATATGTATTGCACAACTACTATTCATGCTGATAATGAATACCAACTTTTATTGCAATCTGTCAAAAACTGAAGTAAAGTTTCAAGCCACAACCTACATACAGTATGTTACTTGACATTGGAGCATAAACAATGTTAAAGTTCAAGGAGATTTTACTCTGAAATGTTTTAGGGCATATGCACCAAATATACGTCTTGCACATCTGTACTATTCGTGTTGATGATGTATACCAAGTACAATTGAAGTCCGTCAAAAACTGAAGGAAGAGTGTGCACCCCAAACTACCTATGTTACCTGACACTGATGCATTAATAATACCTTAGTTCAAGGGGAGATAACTCTGAAACATCTTGGAGTATATGCACCAAATATATGTCTTGCATATATACTATATATATTCCTGATGATGATGTATACCAAGTATTATTGCAACCCGTTAAAAACTGAAGAAGGAGTTTGTGCAACAAAGTATCTACTTGACACTGACACATTATAATGACCCAGCTCCAGGGGAGATATCTCTGAAATATCTGAAAGATTATATGCACAAAAACGCGTCTTGCACATCTACTATTCGTGTTGAAGATGTATGCCGAGTATCATTGCAATCCATCATAAACTGGAGGAGAAATTTGAGCCACAAACTACCTATTCAATATCTGGACAGAAAGACAGACCAACTGACCGTCCAACCAACCACCTGACCGACCGACAGGGTCATTCCAGCACACCCCTTATACATTTGTTCTACAGGGGTATAAACATATGCATTATCTGTTTTCTGGTCAATTAGATTTTAAAATTTGAAACCTTATGTGCTGCTGAAAGACATGGCTAAAGGCATGAGAAAGACAATAGCTGATCTGATGTTCTATGTTTGCAATTGGTTTTTTATGAGCAATAACAATAAAAATGATAACCCTTTCCTAGTGCATAGTCCGATTTGTGTCTGCTTTTAACCAGGTGTGTCTTCTATATGTAGTGTATGTTTGGGCTCACGTGTATATGTGTGTGTGCGCGTGTGTGAATGTGCTTGTTTCTGTGCTGTTCTGGTGGCTGTTTGTTTTGTATGTGTTGTGTCCTGCAAGACCTTCGTATATACTTTTATGATAAGGAGGTAGATTTTCTAGAAGAAAGGAAAACACTAATTTTGAATGGCTGTAAAACCTGTGTGTTTAATGGAGCACTCGCTTATTATGAGCAAATGATCTGTTTTCGAAAATATTTACAAAAATCATCTGCTACAGAAGCATCGAAAAGGGTATCTATGGAGTAACGTGTTCATCATTTTATATGTCACTTACCTGTTTCAACATCCTGGATGACAACCTTCTTGTCCGTTTCACAAGCCAACCACTGGTCATCTTTACAGAACAGGGCCTTGGTACACTGCCCCATGCCCTTCACCTCGCGTTTCTGCTTCGCTTCCACCACGTCCCACAAAATTACAGTCTTGTCTGACTGACATACTAAAAGATATATGTATACAGTCAAACTCAGATAACTCAAATTCCTGATTCCTCAAATTTATAAGCTGAACCAAATTTACGTTTATATTGCTTCCTGTATTCATATCATGGTTGTGAGGGCTATTTTTAAGTCCCCACAACTTCAAATAATCAACACTTGACTGTATTTAACAGTGTCCATCTGCAATTTTCAAACCTTAACCCTTCATCTGATATGCTATTTTGAAACTTATTTTCAACTAGAACTATCACTGAAGGTGATTGATACCCCACACCGTAGCATTCGTTCCAAGTAGTGCAAATATCTAGACAAACATTTTGTCAATACAAGGTGGTAGTGATATGACCTTTCTCTTTCCTACAATAAATACAGTTAAACCCAACTTCATGGCATATATGATAGGACATATGGTGTGGACTATAAAATCTATGATATGAGTGAAAGGCCAAGGAGACAGTGACCTAGTTTTTGTAATAAAGTCTCCGGCTCACCAAGATACAGCCACACACCAGATTTGGTGCTTGTAGGTAATGCTGTGTAGGAGATAAAGCCGGATACAGTTTTTCTATGATATAGGTCAAAGGTCATGGACAACGTCACAATGACATAATACTGGAACATGACAGACCTGCTTCCTAACATGTATCAATGTACCAAGTTTAATGTCTCTAGGTTATTTTGTTTAGAAAATATGGTTTAGACAAAGTTTTCATACTATATTGGTCATGGTCCAGGTCACAGTGACCTAGTTCCTGTACATGACATTCCAGCTCACCAAGATGCATCAACACACTAAATCTGGTGTTTCTAGGTAATGCTGTTGAGTTATAGCCCGTTCTCAATTTTTCTATTATATGGGTCAACGGTCAATAGGGTCTGCCGTCAAATTCCTTTGTTCCTCACCTCTGTGGGTTCGAGCCTCGCAAGGGGTGAAAATATTTACGTAAGGAAGCCTTCCGGCTGGCTTAGGGTAGGTTAGTGGTTCTACCCAGTTGTCCGTCTGTGCAACTCAGACGGGTTTCGAGGTTCTTCCTCCACTTGTATTTAGCCGTCGCGAAATGACTTAATTACTGTCGAAGTGATGTAAAGCCCAACAAAAAAACAAACCAAAATCAAAGGTCAAGGTCAAGGTCTTAGTGACCTTATACTGGAACATGACAAACTGCCTTCCTAAGATGTATCAGTGTACCAAGTTAAAGGCATATAGTTAAGAAACTATGACCTGGACAAAGTTTTCATATTATAAGGGTCAAAGGTCAGGGTCAAGGTCACAGTGAAATATTTTTGGTACATGACACTCAGGCTCACCAAGATGCATCCACACACCAATTTTGCTGTTTCTATGTAATGCTGTTTAGGAGTTATGCTCCAATCTTCATTTGTCCCAATGACCGAGCCAGCGACCGAGCACCCGAGCCAGCGACGGACGAACGGAGTGACGGACCGATGGACTGATGGACAGACAAGGTGATTCCTATATAGCCCCAACTACAGGTGGTGGGGTTACAATGAAGCATCTGATGTAAATGATGAAATCATCTAATGGTATTGAAAATGCCAATTTTGAATGATTTTGAAAACTTTGTGGAAAATGGAGCATTTGTTCCTGATGAAAAATAACTGCAAATGCCTTTGAAAGCCTGAATGTCACTGAGGGCCAAATTATCTTAATGTGGCATTGAAGTTTGTGAGCAAATGTGACACTTGAATCAAACATGAAGTTTAAAAATGAGCTCGAGACAAATTTTTAATATTCAGATTTTGAGCAAACTGTCGCTCAATCATAGTCAATTGTTCATTACACCCTATGATGTTTTTCAGACTTACCGCAAAGGACCAAATGATGAATGGCTAGGCAAACCGAAACTAGCATTTTCGAACAGTTTTGGAAGTTTGGCTAATTATGAGAAAATGTTACATTTTCCTTAGTGTTTTCAACAATATTCTGCTACAGGGGTGCCAAAAGTTGCTTTTATGGAGATAAGGGTTAAGCTGTATAGATAAAGGTATTGTTCATTAAGATTTTGGCAGATGCATGCTTTCACAATCTGTTTCTTCAGTAAATTCCAGATGCTTTTAAACAGTTATCATTTAAAGTGTAGGCTATTTTTAGACTTATCAACAATAAAACATCTGATAAAGGAAAGAACATTGAGGCAAAAGGAAAACTCCAGTTTCAATGGTATTGAAAACATTGTTGGACAAGAGAATTTACTCAATACAAGCAAACTTTTAGAGCATTAGCTTGACAGAAGCTAAATTTAAAAAGTGTAAAAAAGATACCTGTCACTGCTAATTTCCCATCAGCAGTAAGGTCCAGTGTGTCAATGGCACTCTTGTGGGCAGATATGGCATGGACAAGCTGACCCCCGGGCCTCACCAACACCTTCTTGGTGGGTAAAATGTAGGGCACTGGGTGCTCTCTACATCTCTGCAGGAGTTGCTTCACTGCCTGTTCATGATAAAATAAAAGATAATTCTGCTGGATAAAATAGAACCTGTAACTGCTTCTGGAAATTCTGGTGATTAAAAACCAAATAGCATATTTTTTCAAAGTACATGCCAATGTTTTGCTCCAATACCCTTTTTGAGACCCATATTCACAATGAACATTAAGAGTTTGTGCTGAAAATGACGATTGTCTAGGAACACCAATTTTTAATGGTTTGAAAACATTCTTGAAAGTGAAGTACTTGGTCATAATGAGCAAATGCTTCGTTTTCCATTATGTTTTCGAAGATCCTCCACAACAGATGTGTCAAAAGGCATATATTTGGAGTACAGGGTTAAAGGAATACTCTTGAAAGTGGTTATGTCAGTCATTACACAATAGTATAGGCTCAAATCAGATGATTCCTCTTCTGAATGTATAATCAGGGTCTGCACTGATTCTCAAACTGATAATATTCTGCAGAGATAAACTTGGTTTTTTAGTTACATATGTATTGCATATCCATTAAAGGAGCATATCGAACAATTAGGCCATAGGTATGTCATATAATATTGCATGGCTTTCATGAGTTACTAAAATCAACTGTGATCTTTTTATATGCGCATATTTATGGTGTGTTCAAATAGTGTACTGCCACATTAGCTCTTATCAGCTGTCTGATCAGGGACTGCCAACTTATTTGACCTTAATGTGTGACCTTGATCTTAGGGATAACTACCTGCCTGAATCAAGCGCGCTGCGTGTTGTCGTGTTGTGGTGAACATGTATGCCAAATCATTTCAAAATCCTTCAAGACGTTTGAAAGGTATGGAGCAGTCACACAATTTAAGGCAAATACATTTGACCTAGATTTGTGACCTCGACCTTTGACACACATGCCTAAATCATATGCTCTGCATGTTGTCTTGTTGTGGTGAACATTTATGCCAAAGCATTTTAAAATATATGCATGGATGTAGGAGTTACAGAACAGACACGACTTTATCTACAGATAGACATCCAGATGGTCAGACGGACTGGCTGACAGAAAAGCTGATTCCAGTATACCCCCATGTATAAGTAACGGGGTATAATTAGCAAAACGTTAATGTTTAGATGAAAGCTGATTCCAGTATACCCCCACTTACAAGTAAGGGGGTATACCTTGCAAAACGTTAATGTTTAGATGAAAGCTGATCCAGTATATCACCACTTACAAGTAAGGGGGTAGTTTATGTTTAGATGAATGTAAAGAGTAACACATAAACCATTTATGTATATTATGTATATAACTATAACATCACGATGGCTCAGTGCAAAACTAGTGTAACTCCTTCACAAAGAGAAGGAGTTACAAAAGCTTTGCCCCAAGCCATCGACTGATTCAAATACTTACATCATTTTCCTCCAGCCTCTGGAGTAGTTGAGGTATAAGCTGTTTTGGGTCGGTCATCAAGCCCTTGTGTGACAGCTGTAAAGCCTGCAACACCTCTGTAATAAGGGCATCATCGGGAAACTCCTGCTTCGCCATGAGATAGTCACTCACCACAGAGCTTCAAGAATAATTATACTATACAGTCAAAACTGTATTTAGTGGCCATAATCCTTTCCTCAACATAAGCGGTGTTCCGGACCGCTGTAATTTATGGCTACTGAAAACATTGTAGAAAATGGAGAATTTGGTTCTATTTCCTCAAACATAATGTTTAATCATAGTGATCCGCCTCTTTTTCATTTTTAACGGGTTACTGCTTTAACAGCAAAACAGTAGAAATAAGAATAATAAAACTCCATATGCTATTTTTGACTCGCTCTCAATAAAATTATATGATTTATATGAAGATTATCTATGAGGAGGCAAACCACCAATATTGAATGTCTTTGAAAAACTTACAGCAAATGAAGCATTTGATCATTACAATGTTTTCTAGAAGTGTCGAGTACAGAGGGATCAAAAGGTGACGTTAAGGGTTAATAGGCTAACAGCAATCATTGTTTTATTAAAGACATTCGTCCTCAACCAAGCGTGACTAAACTGTTATCACCAGGAATCAAGAAAATGTATGACAGTCGGGCCCTACACTCGTATTCAGGAAAGTTAACTAGATGCCCGACCCATAGGGTAGCATTTTAGATGGGGAACAACATTCCAACAACGGTAAGTTGTCTGTTTGTTTTGTTAACGTCTGTTCCCCCTTTCAGTAAAGAAACATTGGCAAACATCATAGACCTAGATCAGGCGTCTACGATGGGTTAAAGAGTTCTGATTTACCGTTATTTTTTGTGTTCAGTCAGGGAATAAAACCTGCATCCTGAGATTGTCAGGGCCTCTCTTGCAATGATTGCCTGCCTAGCACAGTAAAATCTTGAGTTACCCATGCGTTAACCGTTACATTCACATCTTTGGAGAACAATGGGGCGTGGTCATGAATAGGCCCAGACGAATGTCTTAAAATGATAAGTTTCTGTTGAGGTATGGGCTAAAACGCTTACTACAAGGGCACAGCCTCTAGCTTGTGAATGAGAAAGTTTGGATTAGCGAGACACTGGTCCTTCAGTAGCTCCACTTGCCCAGCCCTGATTCTGTGGAAGGGCAGGTTATTCAGAGTCCTCATGTTGTAGTTCTTGTCCCCAAACCTTAGGGGCTGCATAGAGACATGTCGCTCCTCCTCACCCTTCTCCCCTTTAGCACTGGTGTAAGGCTTCTTCTTTTTATCTAAAGCAAATCGATAGCTCAACTGGTGTAAAACTATTGTTACTCCTTCACATTTGTGAAGGAGTTACAATAGTTTTGCACCAAGCCCTCAAAATATAAAAAAGATGAAGAGAAAATTAACCATTAATAGTATTGATAGTTCTTGTCAATGACATAATCGAGAATGCAAAGGCTCTGTGAGTCTAAATCTTGAATGTTGATCAAATGAATTGATGCATTGATTAGTAAACCAAGCAAATTCACTATATTGATATCCCCTGCCAATGATATAATGGAAAATTCAAAGGCTATGTGAGACTTATCCTTCTATACAGTACTACAGTTCTGGTAAGCAAATAGCTACAGTACCATTGCAGCTGTCGTGTGATTTCCTAAAAAATAATAGGTGTTTAGTGCCCAATCCCCTGATGATCTTAAAGTTTCATGTTCTACAGATTAAGATCCAAACAAAAAAATGTGTATAATTTCAGGTTAAAACCTCCAAACATATGTGGCAGATAAGAAAAAAGTCAGGTGAGCAAACATCTGCCATCCTTATAAAGAGACAAATAATGTAGAGAGGGAAACACTTACCACCAGCCCATGTGCCATTGAAAAAGTCTGCCAGTCTCTCATGTATCAGTTTGTTTGTAGCTTCATCAGAGCAGTACCTAGCCTCAGCTGCCTCTATGAATTGTCTGTGATACCAGTAGATCACACGCACCCCATCGGCCCCACGCTCAACTATAGTTAATTAGATAAATCTGTATCAGATTGTGACAGGTCATAAGTCTTCTGCTCTTTCAACTTTATCACATAACATTCGTTGTTTCCGGGTAAATACAACCATCACGAATTTCCTTATCTTACACATGTGTAAGACAAGAAATGACGTCATAGCGTCATCGTACTATAT
>JAULCE010339173.1:0-10397 GCA_032359355.1 Macoma nasuta | reverse complement strand
CATGACAAAGTTACATGTGTCATGTCTGCTCAAAATCTAGAACCTTTGGTCAAATATTTAAAAAACTTTTGTTTACTTAAATAAGCTTCATTTAGCAATGCATCTGCAAGAAACTTGTCTTGGCAACTCTCAGGGCCTTCAGTCCTTTGATTTTGACTTATAATTGACATTGTTAAACCTGGTCAGATTAGTGACACATCAATGTATTGATACACTGACTGGTTAAGGTTTACACAGATTGCAAGTTTACAAAATCTGGGTTTCTTATGGTATGGTTTATCTATAGCTCCAGATAAAAAAAGTTAAAATGAAAAGATATTGCCATTTGTTTTATTTTCTCAACCAAATCCTACTCCACAACATGGAGTTTGATTGAGAATTTAGCATGCGGCATTTTGGATATTTACCATATCTGTTAAGACTGTAATCCTGGTCAGTGCAATGCTTTATATTTTGTCACTCTTTGTCTTTCATTCTTTGTTTTCAGTTATTAGGTGTTTGCTATTCATGTTAACTCATTTAAGGAAGATACCCCATAGTGCAAGGTCTATTAATCTGCCACTTTGCAATGAATGAATGAATGAATGAATGAAAGACTTCATTTAACGATGGGATTCATATTATAAAGCTACAACCCCAAACATAATTGTACAATTATAACAAAACATGACTAGAGGTTCAATTAACCCTTTAACTAATATGCTGTTTTTAGACTTAACTGTTTTTAGACTTATCCCAAATTAAAGCATCCTATGAAAAAAATCCAAAATTAAAGCATTCTATGAAAAAATCCAAAATTAAAGCATTCTATGAACAAATCCAAAATTAAAGCATCCTATGAAAAAATCCAAAATTAAAGCATTCTATGAAAAAGATGAATATCTAATGGAAAAGAAAATGCTGATTTTGAATGGTCTGGAAAACATTGTGGAAAATGGAGCATTTGCTCATAATGAGCAAATGCTCCATTTCCCACAATGTTTTCATGAAGAAATATAGATATTGAGTCAAAAAGTTTCATTTATGCATGCTTATCTGGAACCCTTATACTTATAGAGTGTTGAGCTCTTGTTTTCTGTGGAATTTGCAGTTTGGAATACCAAACAAAAAATATTTTGTTATTTGCCAAAGAAATATTATTATATATCAACCCAACTTCAAACGAACTATACCTTATTTGCAGACAGAAATAAAAAGATACTTTTCCAATTCAGAACATTTTATCATGATCACAGCATATTATCTACATGGAAACTGATTTAGGTCTATACTGTAGTTTTGTTTGAAACATCTTGAGGTTGATAATTTCAATCAGCGCTCATCTGATTACTGGCCTGCTTATCTTCAAAAACGTTTGAATTTAGTAATAATGATCCATACTGTAATTAGTCTTAGGTAATGACAGTACTAACTACTATGCTAATGCATTGAATAGATTTCAGCTGCAGCTGTGATGCCATAACTAATATGCATCTGCGTGTGGAGTTTGGTCATATTCTTACAGTATTCAAACTTATGAACCCCTTCACTGCCTGAGGCAATTGTGCGCAATATTTTGTCTGCTTCATTTTCAAACTTCACAGATTAACATAATTATTGGCAAAAATATTTGCCAAGTGTCAAACACCTAGATTGGGATGAGACGCCGAGTCACTAGGCGTCTCATCCAGATCTAAGCTGTTTGCATACAATGACACTATGGTTTCGAATTAAGACGTGAAGGGGATAAAATTGACAGAGTTCACTCTGATTCAGGTACAAATACAATAAAATATTGCTTATGAACCAGTTCAAGACTCTCAGAAACCATATGAAGTGCTGAGACACATTTTCTATTTAGGTCGTTCATTATTCATGCATCAGTTCTCTTCACTTAAACAACAGATTATATGATGCTGATATGCAATGAATCTGAGCCTACATTGTGGTCAGTGTTTACAAGTTGGATTTCTACAGCAGTGCACATACAGTTCATATCTTCCTGATGTTGGTACGATCATTTTATTAACTTTTGGCTGTTTTGGTCCTTATATAACACCAGGGAGATGAAGATATAATCTATGGGCTCAATATTCTGGTTTGGACTAATTCCAAGCAAATAAAGTTTGGAAAATGTAAAATTGCAGTCTTGTTATTATTTCAAATATAAGCCATTGTATGATTAACCCTTTACCACACATATACACCTTTTGATACCTCTATTACAGAATACTTTTGAAAACATTGTTGGTGTATTTCCCACAATATTTTCAAAACCCTTCAAAATTGGTTTTCCTTTCTCCTGTATCGTTGGATGCTTTTTATTGAAAGTCTGATTATTATAGATTGTTGGAGGGTGTGCGGAGTCAAACTAACATTAGACTGGAGCATAGCCTCATGACACTTCAAGATATTGACTTGAAACTTCAGGGATAATCCAGGCTTATTTGTTCCTCATAATCAATTTTTTGTTTGAAACATGTTCAAACAAGACCATTGCCTGCGGTAGGCCAAGGTAATGACAAATACGTACTCCACTCAAATACGTACTTCTGGGGCCATATTCTACGGCTAAAGGGACACATATTTTTTAACGACTAACTACTTCCCTGGCAAAAGTTCCATAATATTATGACTCCCCTCGCGTAGAATATATACTCCCCAAAGAAAAATGACTCGCCTTGATAATTATACCCCCAGGAGCTTTGTTTTGAGTGTATACTGGAATTGGCTTGTCGGTCGATTCGTTAGGCGGTTGGTTGGTCGGTCCGCAAACAAACCTGTGGGTCGAACTACTTCTATAGTTTTTGTCATGCCCTCTGTGAGGGAGCTAGACATAGCCATCCTAATGTCTGTTGAGTGAACGTCCGTCCGACCTTGTCCGGACTGTAACTTCCTTGCTGATTGAAGGACTTTCAAACGTTCAGTCATGAGCCGATGTGTCGCATACAAAAACCAGATATTTACCTACCAGGGCAAGATCACAAATGGAGGTTAAAGGTCAAATTTGAGCCCTCTGTGAGGGAACTAGACATAGCCATCCTAATGTCTGTTGAGTGTATGTGTGTGCGACCGTGGGTGCGACCGTGCACCCGTCTGACCTTGTCCGGGCTATAACTTCCTTGCTGATTGAAGGATTTTGAAATGTTCACCGTCATGAGCCCATGAACCAGATATCTACCTACCAGGGCAAGGTCACAAATAGAGGTTAAAGGTCAAAATTGAGACTAAAAAGGCTTGTTTGGGCTGTTACTTCCTTGCTGATTGAAGTAATCTCAAATAACTTGGCATTTTTGCTCAGTGTCATGAGCTGATGTGTCGCATACAATAACCAGGGCTTTACCTATCAGGTTAAGGTCACAAATTGAGGTCAATGGTAAAATTAAAGGCTAAAAACGCTTGTCCTAGCTGTAACTTCCTTGTGATTGAAGGATTTTCAAAAAACTTGGCACAACTGTAAATTGTCATGAGCCGATGTGTCGCATACAATAACCAGGCCTCTTCATACTAGGTCAAGGTCACAAATTGAGGTAAAAGGTCAAATTTGAGACGAAAAAGGCCCTGTCTGGGCTGTAACTTCCTTGCTGAATGAAGGAATCTCAAATAACTTGGCACATTTGTTCAAAGTAATAGAACGACGTGTCTCAAGCAAGAAGCAGGTCTGTAGCTACAATGTCAAGGTTACAAATTTCGGTCAAACGTCAAAATTAGAACTAAAAATACCGTCTTGTCTGGGCTTTCAATTGAGTCTGCAATTTTCTCTATTTGAATTGGCTTTCTTGCTTTTGAAGGGTCTCCGTTTTACAGAATTTATATATTTCACAACAGCAGGTGTTAAGTGCTGTGTGGCGGCCGTAAAACGTCGCCCCGTACTTCAATCTCAGTGTTGTTATACTTTCTGGTCCAGTGAAATCATGGAATTCAACCCTTTTAGTTTTGAAAATTGAATACCGCTTAAGTCGGTTCTAGGGGGCGCAAGTAGTGTTGTATCTTTAATTACTACTCGTGAACAGACTCAAGTAAAACCGAGTCTGCAATTTTCTCCATATGAATTGGCTTTCTTGCTTCTGAAGGATCTCCCTTTTATAGAATTTAGAAATGGTTCTGATATTACTGTGAGGAGCAAATGCTACATTTTTCACACCGTTGTCAACAGAAACACACAAATGCGCATTTATGACGCAAATAACCAGCCAGTTATACTATAAGTTCATAGTTCATGCGATGTATATTGCCATAAATAGTTAAGAAACAATTTTGGAATTCATCATTTCGTTTCACATTTTGTCGAGTTAAATATATAGACAGTAAACAACAACGATGACTTGCTTTGACAAATAACGGCTTTATAATATAAAGCGGGTCTTCAATTTGTTTAAACCTTTCAACAAAGGGTATGAATCATACTTCGGAATCTTCTGAGAGTTGTTCCCCAGAAGAAGTGTGAAGTATGTATGATAGTTTCCAATACCCTGGGGCATAGTACTTATTGTTGTAAAGCTTTAATACTGTTGCCGCCTGTTTTACACGCAAATGAAGTTAACGCTTTGCATGCTAATTGCGATCTTATGAATATTTTCAAAAAAGCTTTTGAAGAGAAATTATTAAGGTTAAGAAATCAAGTAGATGGACATTTCACCAGCAGATAAATATAGCAGTATATTAAAGGTTAATATCACAGCAGTCGGAAGTTATATTTTAGCCTGTTGTATTTGCCTTATACAGCAGTTTTCTCTTTGGGTTTATTTTTGAACATTTCTGAGAACGTTATCAGAGTACCAGAGAAAGGGACATGGGTTACTTGCATATTCAATTGTATCCAAACAGTTTGCAATTGTGATCGCTGTTTTTTCTTAAATATGCAGAACGTCAAACACGTAACAGGGATACCGGTAATGGTGAGCAGTGTTGTCAAAGGATAATGTCAATATAACAGTTATGAGAAATTAATAACCCGCTTCAGCTGTTTTGACACTTCTGTGAAGGCCGACTTTGAAAATTGCTGTTGAAGATAAGTTTTGGTAGCGAAACTTTACACGGCAATCGGAAGATAAACTGCGGTTTGGCATGTGGTCATTTAATAACGTTAGCACAGTACGACACTCCTTAAATATATAACTTTGCAGGTTTTGGCGGCATACGAGCCTGTACAAAACTATCAGAAAATATATTACTCTCTTTTTAAACCACGATATGTAGTTTGTAAGACGTGGTATGTTGTTTCTTGGAGTGATATACAGCGTACGCCATATATTCGAAAATACCGTTATGTAGATTCGATTCGGTTCCGAATCGGTCTGAGTCTTTTTTTCAATATTTCAATTAGTTTCTTTCAATACTATAATTAGTTTTCGTACTTAATAACAATAATCATGCGAGTTTAGCAAAATGCATAAGTGTTAACAGATCCACGTAAGCGACATTTTGGCAAAATATAAGATAATTATAAATGAGCTGGAATCATTTTTAAAAAAGGTTCAATATAATTATTCAAGACGATTTAGAATTACGATAATAGCCAATAGTATGGTGGAAACTGGATATGAAAGTATTGTGATTATATTGATGTAGACACAGTGAACTGTGAAGTGAGAGAGATTAATAGAGAATTGTTTGCTCGTTATGATCCTAAAAAAAAACCAAGTCACAGTGTTTCATCTACTGTTTGTGTCTGTATAGCTGATGTCGAGTAGAAATGCATTGTTATTTCGTCTATACATTCAGTTATTGAATTATCTTTATGCTTAAACGCATTATTTAAATTGCATGTATTGGTTAAACTGATATTGTTTTAGCTATGACAGGAATACTAGCTTTCATTCGATTGAACATTATCTGCACTCTGCTATTTTTACCTTCATTACTTCTGTCACATTTATAGATACATAAAATGATCGTTTCAATTACAGTTTGCCACACATGATATAGCAGAAGTCACCTCGGAATATGTCTACAGTCACAATGGGCCACAGCGCTATTCTATACCGCTGATGTTAATGTAATGCAAATATCGTGGACTTTATTTTTACAATAATGTATTCCTTTTTGCGTTACGTTTGCGATTTAACGGTAACGAAAAACATTTTCCCATCTGTAAGATACCAGGAACAAGTCAAATACGAGCGGCAAATTTGTTTAAACATCCTTTAGTTTGCATTATCAAATACATGTTTTGTACATTGAGTTATCTTTATAATACGTTCCAAATCTGTTCAGGTGATGTAATGCAGAAACCACATGCCTGACGTTAATGAAAAAATAAAAAAATGCCAATAGACGAATTATTATTAATGCGCCACGCAAATGTGTCTTATCGCATTTAGGATATTTACGTAATATGTGCTGATGGATCTGTTTACTCATTGAATGGGATACCATGGTTATAAAGCAACTATAACATTTAAGATAAATCATCCTGTTTAACAAAAGACACGAAACAATTTTATTTTAGTCTCGTGTTTTAGTATGAAAACAAATGTTTTCCAGCGGTTTATTATAAGCGGTGTATTATCAGTGCGAAAAATAATAAATATCGTCTGAAAAAATGACGAATTAATTAGCTCATCATGTGTCTCGCATACAATAATTCTACAAATAAACAGCTTCGAAGTCGAACAACCGATGTGCGAAACAGAATACGCACACGTGTGATAGTTTATAACGAATGATACAGAAGTCATCGTTATTGAATCCATTTAAGAAACATTTGATTTATGCAAATGTTGTTAAGACCTTTGTGGACTCGTTCCCTGCCCAATCCCGAGTAAAGTAACATATGCAAACAGTTTGTATCCGAATGAGACGCCGAGTAACTCGGCGTCTTATTTTGATCCAAGCTGTTTGCAACTCGGCCAGTTGTTTTACCAAAGTCGAGGGAGTGTGAACATGTTAAAGCGGAAGTAGAACAATCTGTGCGCATGTGCACAACCTGCCTGGCAGTGATATGTCATACAGCGAGAGAAACGCTATTGATTTCAGTTTTGATGCTAGTAAAACATAAAAGAATTGCAAATAAAATGGAGTATTGACAATAAATGTTCTGATCATGTTTAAAACAAGTATTATTGTAAGTGTCAAACAGTTTTTATAAAGCCAGATGAGACATATTCAGAGTAATTGTAGATTTAAGTCACAAGTTATTGCTTGTGTGTATAATCCTGATAATTCAAATCGGCATCATGATGCAAGTCTAATAGAAAGGACTGTCTGAAATTGATTGTGTTTACCTGAGTTGTTAAGACGTTATTGTTAGAGAGGCATATATTTTGGCGAATGATTTTTGTTTGTTTTCGATTGATTAGCATTTACACGAGGCGCCGATAAGTCATTTTTCCGGTAGTCAGTTGGCAGTGATTTGGTTCAGATCTAAGGTGCAGTGTTGGAAACAAACGTTCATATGCATATGTATGAAAATATTTGGTAATCATTTAGAGCCGAGCCTAACAAAAAGGTTCTAGCGCTGCGTGTCTGAGTATGCGCATTGATAGCAATGATAGTGTTAAAGACCTGCTCGTTTGTAAGGCGAACATTGCATGTTTTTGTTTATCTTAATGAAGATTAACGCCTCGGTCTGAGAATGTTTGGGATTTACTTATGTTTGTGGCAGCATCTGCTCCGATTACCCAGGAGAGAATGTTATTTCATTCTTATATCGTTGTGAAGGTCAACGGTTTACCCTGTTGAATCTATCGGCTTTAGTTGATTGCAATATAAATGCTCACGACGCGCCTTTGGTGTCATCTTATATAAGTGTTTATTTCATATCATTTTTATGAAACGAGTTGACTTAAAAGCATATGACACGAGCCTTGGCGAGTGTCATATGGTTTAGGTCAACGAGTTTCATAAAAATGATATTGAATAAACACGAATGTAATATTCTTTTTATCACGTAAAGATGAATTTTCGAAATATTCACAGATATACACGCTAGACTAAACGTCCTCCGTATAGGTTGTTGCCGTAAAAAGTGGGAATAAGAACGCGACGTCAAACAACGCACTGAATACGACGACGTCATGCGCAACGTCAACAGATGGTACCTCGCTGGGTGTTCAATCGACCGAATTCAAGTTTTATTTATGTAACTTGTTGCATATGATATTTATGTCACTGCTTTATGTCACTCTTAGAAACAAAAGTATGTGATAACTGCAAATATTTATCTCGCAATTTAATACGATAGCGACAATGTCACCCGAGGTAACCGATGTCCAAACCAGCTACGTTCTTATTGACGAATTGTATCGTTCCCAACGTCCACAATTTTTAAATCATAATCATTTCTTGTTTTGATATAACATGCTGAAAGTGTAAGAGGACAAAAGGTAGACGCTCTGATGATACCCAAAAAATAAATACCATCGCCAGAAGTTGCATCAAATACGAACGTCGTATGGATCTATACCTTAAACAATATCTTACGATTTGAAATCGTACAGCAGTGGGCATGTATATTCCCTTAATAAATTGTTACGGATTTGTCAACCTCTGAAAGATTATTATATTATACAAATTGAAGCCTTTCACTGTCGTTGTCGTCCAAATGCTGGGACTTCTCTAATTTGCAACAAATTTTAGGCCCGTGTAAACAATTTCTGGAATATACAAAAACTGTTTAATCGTCTCTGTGATTTATTTCGCTAACATATTTCATCTGAAAATAGTCCCAGCCGATAATTTTGAATGTGGTGCCGAAAGGGTTAAATTAACGTTAGTAATCGAACAAAGTGTATGTCGTTATCTAACATATGCATTGTGATACTTAAGTGATGCTAATACGGCTTGGTTCGGTTTAACCCCTTCACTGCCAGGCAAGTTGTGCACATGCGCAATATTTGTTCTACTTCCGCTTTGTAATTAACACACTCCCTCGACCTTAAGTAAAAAAGCATTAGTCGAGTGTCAAACAGCTTGGACTCGAATGAGACGCCGAGTTACTCGACGTCTCATTCGGATCCAATATGTTTGCATATGTTACTACACTCGTGGTAGGACAGTGAACGGGTTAGAATCTCAACTTTGTTCGAGCTCAAATAACAACTTCAGTTGCTAACACATTCCTTTCAAAAGGTTGAGTGCTCGTAAAAACATGTCATATTTCACTGCCAGTCTGGCAGCCAAATTCTTTCTTTACCTTCCGATGATATCTGGAGTCGATGTGTTAACAACATCGCAATCGTTTACGTTTTTTGAAGCGAATCGTGATGATTGTAGATGAATTTTGACGTTTGTTGATCAGCAATGTCACTTTGTAACTACCATGATTACTTGCATTGAATTTTGTTTGTGTAGCAAATATTCAATTTGTTATCGTTGAAATTCCGTAGTGGAACTCAACAAAATGTATACCAATCCCTACAAAAATATTGACACTGAAATAATGCGTTTTGGAAAGTAAGGAATAGAAAACATAGATACACTATAATACTGCATATTACGTTCTAACAGGGTTTTTCCTATGCAATGGGATAGAATGATGCCATCGAAACAAAGTGATACAATGATACAATATGAAATGACAATTAGATGAACAAGTTTCTTTCCAAATCGGTGCGTTGAAAACTGAATACTGAAAGGCTTTGCAAACAGGTTTGAACTAGATCAGATGCCGTGCAACTCGGTGACTGATCCGGCTTATTTTTGGGACGGATTAGGAAAAATCATAACATTGTTTTCTCTATATTATTTTGCGTTACTTTAAGTATCGTTCGTGTTAAATCAGTAAATAAGTTTGTTATACCCGCTTAAACTATTACAACGCATTAGTTTAATTAACAGGTAGAAACATTATTTACATTGACTTTTTATTTTTATAAGCTTATATAAGGTTTTAAAAGCTTTTAATTAAAAAAAAAAACTCTCAGATACAATTTTAGTCTCTTAATAACACTACTGACTCTTTACTTTCATTGTTGCACGCAGTAGCATCGTTTGTATGATCCGATATTAATGAAAGTAAGCCTGGTAATTGGCATCATGGTGTGGTCTTTTTAAGCATACTTTCTTGGAATTAGTACGTTCGAACATTTTACAATCAGCGCTTATATTTCATAGTGAACCATTTAGTGTGTTGACCAACATATTGTATGTCAGAATGGGGAATACACCCGATATGTCGAATAAATAAAGAGTTGAATATTAACCCTTTTTCTGCCGCAAAAAAACTAGTCAGCTGAATTCTCGAATGCTTGATCTTTTCACTTTGTCCGACTGTCTTACAGTTTGATGAATGTGTTGCCCGAGTATCAAACATCTCGGAACCGTATTAGACGCTAAGTTACTTGACGTCAGGGGCCGTATCTACAAAGCGTCTTAGACAAATCTTAAACTTAAGTTAACATTTCAAAAGCAGATTTCTCTTTATTTACAAAACATACTTCAATGAAACTTTACATGCTTGTGAAAAACTATGTTTT
>JAULCE010339062.1:0-10398 GCA_032359355.1 Macoma nasuta | reverse complement strand
AACAAGCAGGCATGGGGGGGGGGGGATAACATGAAGTACGTCTATTTTTATTATTGCACAGAAACTGGCTCGGTTTTTTGTAGTCATAGGTATGTATTACACATTAATTACACATTTATTCATGATCTATCAAAGTTTATTATAAATTATTTTTTCTCACAAACTTCAGAGGAATTCACCATTGTTACTGTAATATATATTTTTCAATTCTAAATGATAAATGTGCCCGTCCACTTCCTTCTGAGCATCGGTGTTTAGCAAAGAGGCATGTTGTACAATGGTTCCACAATCTTATAGACTATACAAATATTTAACAATGATGGCAATTTTAATGTAAATATTAACTAATATTAAAAAAACCTCCCATATTTGTTCCTGTAATTCATAGCAAACAGCTTATGTACTTTACTTTCTTTCAACTTTGCATCACAGGCTAAAGTGAATACATTGCTAGTACTTAAAGATACACACAACTTAATTACAATACAACATTTTACAACATTTTATTGGCATTAAATGTTCAAATACACTTCTAGCCATAATTAAGCATATTTACTCAATGAATGGACCATAAGCAAATCAGTTGACTTTCTCTTTAGTTATGTTGATATAAGACAATCTAAACGACACTTGTCCTCGCAAATGGAAGCTGGTATCTTAACTAAGCCGATACTGTTTTAATATCTCTTTAATCTATTTAGGTGTAATCTTTTCAATGAGTTCCGTATTAGTTCTAGAAAATTGTCCAGTCTTATTGTTTCATTGTGAAAGGATCAAATAAACGTAGGGATATTTAAAGATTCACCATACTTATGATAAATCCATTTAATTTAGTGATGGTTAGTGACCAAATACAGTGCATGCTTTTACGGACCCCCATAAATTTAAATCATGTGGCATGCTTCGAACGAACTGTGATTTATTTGGTGCAGACGATGAATTCAATACGTCTCTTCAAGATCCAATTGTATTGACACTGATTACATAAATTATAGCATATAATTATGGCAGAAAACTATATTTAAAACTGCAATTCAATGTTATTTGGAGCTAGACTGGGTTGAAATAGGTACCAAAAATATAATATGGATTTATGTATAGAGAATTAATTCATTGGGGTAATGAGAGTTTCTGTAGTGCTCAGTCTATAACTTGCTGGGGAACTGGGAGTTGCTCCAGTGCTCAGTCTATAACTTTCTGGGGTTGTGAGAGTTGCTCTACTGCTTAGTATATAACTTTGTTGGGTAGTGAGAGTTGCTCCTGTGCTCAGTCTATAACTTGCTGGGGTAGTGAGAGTTGCTCCAGTTCTCAGTCTATAACTTGCTGGGGTAATGGGAGTTGCTCCATTGTTCAGTCTATAACTTGCTGGGGTCATGAGAGTTTCTGCAGTGCTCGGTCTATAACTTGCTGGGGCAATGAGAGCTGTTCGAGTGCTCGGTCTATAACTTACTGGGCTAATGAGAGTTGAGAGTTGCTCCAGTGCTCGGTCTATAACTTGCTGGGGTAGTGAGAGTTGCTCCAGTGATCAGTCTATAACGTGCTCGGGTAATGAGAGCTTATCCAGTGCACAGTCTATATATTGCTAGTTGCTACAGTGCTCAGTCTATAACTTGCTGGGGTAGTGAGAGTTGCTCCAGTGCTCGGTCTATAACTTGCTGGGGTAATGAGAGTCGCTCCTGTGATCAGTCTATAACTTGCTGGGGGTAATGGGAGTTGCTCCAGTGCTCAGTCTATAACTTGCTGGGGTAGTGAGAGCTGCTCCAGTGCTCAGTCTATAACTTACTGGGGTAATGAGAGTTGCTCCAGTGCTCAGTCAACTTTCTGGGGTAATGAGATTTGCTCCATTGCTCAGTCTATAACTTGCTGGGGTAATGAGAGTTGCTCCAGTGCTCAGTCTATAACTTGCTGGGGTAGTGAGAGTTGCTCCAGTGTTCAGTCTATAACTTGCTGGGGAAATGAGAGCTTATCTAGTACACAGTCTATAACTTTCTAGGTAAATGAGACTTTCTGCAGTGCTCAGTTTGTATCTGGTGTAGCGAGAGTTTACAGACAAGTGGTAGTAGTATCGTGGGAAGGAGGAAATAAAGATAACGTGGTAGTAGTATCGTTTCTTACTGACACAATGTGTCTGCTTCCTGTGACATATAGTAGTAGTAGAAAAAGTTACAGTAGTAGCAGTAGTGGTAAAGGAAGAAGCAGTAGGAGAAGATTACGGAGGAGTAGAAGAAGTTGTAGATGTCGTAGTTTTAGTAGTAGTAGCAGTGGTAGCATAGTTGAAGCTGCTGTTGTAGTATTAGTACTTGTATTAGTTCAGTGTTGAGGAAAACATTGATATAATGGAAGTACTTATACCGTAATTAACTGGCACAATATTTCTGCTGAATCTTCCTTCCTGTGACGTAACATTACAAAGGTACGTCGTACATCTGTCTTTCCAGGTTGAATTCCCTTGTTTGCACGTGTCATGCCATTGACAACCTGTTAAAAAAATATAAGAAAAGAATATTAAGCGACATTTCAAACAAAACAGAAGATTATTGTTTGTGGTAAAAGTTGCTGGACGGTTAAGGTGAAACGAGTCTCGCATCTAAACTAAGGTTTTAAGTTCACAAATACAACCAAACAAAGCATTGAAACAAGCCTAATGCAAAAAACAACCCAAACATTAAATAATAGTTAAAAGAAAGTAAATTACGATCTTTTACCTGAAACAAAAGTAAACTTTGTGCACCTGTATATCAGTCCTCTCAGATAAGCATTGGCATACAGTCAGTACCTTTTCTCAGGAACCTGAAATTCTCCTTTTCGAAATACCCATCTGTTGTTGCTGCAGAGTTTTCAACACAAAATAGGCATTGCCTACGCGTTACTAATCTTACGCAATGGCCGACTTTCAGGTTAGTCAGTGTGTTAAAATCTATACGATAACAAACCTATGGATATTTTCAAAATGACGAGCCCCAGGCGCCTGATCAATGGTACAGCATACATTAAACAAAAGTTACTATATGCCAATATTTTTATCACATAGCATTCGTTATTTCCGGGTTAATACAACCATAACGAATTTCCTTATCTTACACATGTGTAAGACAGGAAATAACGTCATAGCGTCATCGTACTATATTGTACCAAATGAAGTCATAATACACGACGTTACTTTCAGCTTATACCGCTAACAGTTAACTAGTTTTATTATCAATCATACTCTAAAATATGTGATAAAAAGAATCTTACACTGGCTGTCTTTTTTTGAACTCGTCTAGAATAAAATGTTATTAAGCTCGCCAAAGGTTCGCTTAATAACATTTTTTTTTCTAGACTCGTTTAAGAAAAGCTTATCACAAACGACAACTGGTGTAAGATCCTAAATATCTGTACGGACCGATGTACAGCTTCACGGTGTTTTCTTTTGTTTCAGGTAATAGGGTGCAATTACGTATATCTTTAGATCCTCGTTCAGAGGCGAAACACACTTAACCAGGATGAATACTTGTAACGTAAATATTGCAGAAATCTTCTTTTTGTTCATTTTCATAGTTCTGCTACTTCCAATTGCATGTACGTGTACGAGAGCAGGTCAAAGAAAATTAACGTTCTGCTATGAACTGGTAGGAATCATTTAGTCCTATGCAAACACTTTGAATCCAAAATAACACTCGGTAACACGGCGTCTCATCAGGATTCAAACGTTTTGACTCTCGGGTTACATTTTGAAAAACGTACATACTGCACCAGTTTTTTTTATCGCAACAGAGTACTTAATTGTAAATTTCTTATATAAATAAAATATAATACATTAATTCTCCGTTACTACATAATTATGTTAGCAAAGTCAAATAAACAATTCACTGGAGAACCATATCATCATAAACAAAAACATACAGTAGGGATTCAAATCGGCAATGACATTTTACTAAAGTGTTGTGTGACTACATCTTGCATTAATCAATGAGTGTCTATATATCACTATTTATTATGATATTGTTTAACAGCTGGATGAGTGTATCACGCAGCTCCGGCAATCTGACGTTGACGTATACGACGATACAGGTGTGTCCAGTGGGTGAAATGTCCGGAAAATAGCTGGCCACTCCATAACGTTTATGCTGTCACTTAAGAACTACATGGAAGCATGAGCTGTGTGTGTTCGAATGTGTGGTACGACAACAGGGTCAAGAACCTCGTCCCGATATGTTTAGACTTTAAAACTGCCATCCACTACAGTCAGGTCGGTCTCATACTATCAGTTGATTCCGCCCTACACCATGACTGGTCCTCTCCTGAATCTGTCGTCCTCAAGTACGCATGCGTCAGCAAAACTTCACCATTTCATCTGTCAACCAGCATTTTTCAACGTAAATCGACATTCGTCGATAAAGAGCGCTTGTATCCATCACTTGATTCCCCGCCGACAATGAACAATTTGGTATATTAGGCCGTCTTGCTCTGATACCACGTTAACGAAGTCGAGTGGATGTTGGACGACCATGGAAGTAATTTATCTGCTAGGCAGTTTTTATAGTGGGTCGCGCACTGTGTCTCAAATGTTGCGCGTGTACACCCGCCTTTAACTACTGATATTATAAAAGTTTGGTCCGGAGAGCCTGCAGTTAATTGTGAATCAATAGCCATATCAATATATTTATATTGCAATACCCATTAAATTATCACTACATACCAGTCTGTTGAAACTGTCGCCACAATTTGTATACTGAAGATCAAACATATCAAAGTGTATCATCAATATGTGTCTGTGACTGCAAAACCTTTAACAATCATATTGCCATCCATCTCATTCCATCACGTATTTTCGGCATTTTTTTTTTGTGCCGAGGGTAAAGGTTAAGAAGCTTGCAAATCGAGAACAAACTGTATGACGTCACGCCTCACGAGACTACAAAGTACATGTATGTTTTTAAAACGCACACAATATACGCTGATCCACTACAAAGTCTTTGATCTGGATCCAGATCAGATGCCAAACTGGATTTGGATTTAGTCTGTGGAATCTGATTTCATAAAACGCCAGGATTGATAGTTCTTGAATTACATGTAAGACAACTTTTAGCTGGCGACAATACTATTAATATAAACAAGCATCTTGGAATTGGATCAGACGCCAGAACCAAAGGGATTTAAATCTTAGAAATGCCCGCCTGTTATGATTTAAGGCAAGTGAGATGGACATTTAACTGTAATGATCGAACTTGCAAAAACTACTCCTAGTGACCGTCTTTTCTCTTTTCGAGGGAGGAGAACATCTGTCCTTTTTAAACTTACAAGTACTTGCGCTTTACTCGACCTTCTCCTTAAAGAGTCTAAATAGAGTGTGACTTAATGAAATTTATGTGATAAATTTTCCCAAATCCCAGCAATTTGATTTGTTTAAAAGTAAGGTTAACACTTATACAGGAGACCCAGAGTTTGATGCTACATGTATTCAAAAACTATACTCGACGTATGTCTAGTTTGTACACTGACATATCGTTCAAATATCCTATCGGTTGCCAGAGTTACCCATATGATAACATGCAAAACAAAAATACACCCTTAATCCTCGATTCTGGGCCTAAATAACACAGCTACCCAAATAGACTAACTTTCCTTGCATCACTTTCTGATTCAAAAGAAATTGCAAGTTACCCTAAAGCAACATCAGCATATGTCCTGGGCCTCATACAAATAGATACTTTAAGATAAAAACGATGACTTCTCTAAAGCATTTAAGTCCGTAAAAATATATAGCATTTCACTACTATGTATCATGTTTTAGACTAAAACAACAACTGACACAGATAATACACCAGTGTTAATGAACATCACACATAACACTATTGTTTAAAATAAAAGTGTTCAATACTTGAGATATGTTACCCAATAATATTGTTGTATAAGAATAAATATGGAATTCACGAAAACTTACAAAGGATTTGTCGACAATGATTCAGTCTCAGTCTCAGTGTCCAATAGTACATCACCGTTATACATATGTTACAGTGTGATCGTTTGATAAGAGATCACTTTACCTTGTTTGATAATTTTGAAAATGTCGACCGGCCTGATTTTTTCTGAATTCCAGGTTTACCTGGTCACTGTTAATGATAGTCTATAAATACGTGTCTGTTGCAAAATAATAGACTCTACGATCAAACTGATCGCGTACATAAAAATTACAAAGGTGGTGCATTTTAAATGAAAAAAAAGGTTTTAATTATGGAACGCCACAGCTGTCTCATGTTAAAACTTCAAATGTAGTTTGGTTAAAATTAGTGTTGTCAGATCAAACAACATGTTGTCTCTTTGAACTAGTGTCCTTTTGTGTCAAACGCATATTCTGTCCTCTTCAAAATCAATGCCTTTATGTTAAAATGGTATGTTATTATGTGGAATAGATGCGTCATTATGTTTAACTTATATGTTATTATGTTGAAAGTGTTTATGTTCAAGTTCAACGAAAAGGTGATTTTGTTCAACCGATATGTTATTATATTCACAGAATGTATGCTTATGTTCAATTATATTTTAGCATATATTTTGTAAGATACATTTTATGTCTGATTATAAATGCTTGGTATTTCTCTCCATTTCGATGCGATCTTTTATTTAAAAAATAAGACTAACAAAACACATATTACGTTCAATGTAATAAAGAGCGCTTGTTAAGTGGAGATATTCTTTTTCTGGTGCTCCATTCATTTAATTAAGGTTCGGGTAACCTCAGTCATGAGAAATATCTACATCTACACATATGAAAGTTAATTTCGAAGTTAAAACATTAAACACAATTTACTTAAAAACTGACACTAGCATGAGCAGATATTGCACTTTGCCAATAATACCTTTTATTATATACAAGCTGATACGGACAGTGAAATATTTTTCCGTATCACGCGAGTCCGATTTAGCGACTTGCTCGTGTAGAGAATACGTCGGCATAAACCGGACTACTTTTATCTTACGAGAGACATGTACACAACATAATGTATGTCAAAAGGAATCAGATCACGTGACAAATTCATACGCAATTCTTGCCATATTTGGTTCGACACACCATATTTGGAAAATTTACGTTACGCGATTAGAATTGCAGAACTTATTAAAATTGGAGTAAAACAGACTGAACACATTTTTAAAGAAATGTTTATTACAAAAGTGACGGTCGAAAAAAGCGTAACTAGCCTAACTTGGACATGTATTGTTTACATTAAAATCTCCCATGTTCATCGGCAAGATTAACGTGCTTGTGAAAAAAAACAGAAGAATTATATTAGAACAGGTAAGCATTATATATCAATAAGTTTAGGTGTTTTGAGTTCCGCCATTTTCGAGTGTCACTGAAGATAACTTATCCTTCTTTGTGCATTACACTGTTATGTTCTATAAATGTCACGTAATATGCTACGCGTGGTTGTTTGACATTTTGAAAACAAAAGACAATTTTTATTCAATAATGAAAAAGTAAACTTACTATGGTGTGATGAAAGCAACTGTTAGCAAAATGCTGAGGGTTCATAAATGTGTCATGGCTGCGGCACCCTGAACCCTGACTGTACCGCAGAATTAATTTTAGATCAACTACTAGCTATAATGTGTATATGTGTTAACAGTGTCCCTGTCTTACTGTTCGGTTTATCGCACGTGACAAATCTATATAGTTTGAATACATTGAAGGATTATATACTACGGTAAGGGTTGAAGTGATCATGCATAGCAGAGAACCTTTGTCGGTTGCCATTAAATTATGAACCATTAATTATCAAATATAAACTAAGTGCTAAAAAACATTATAAAAAACATTCAATCAATAATACATGGCAACCCATTTATGTTTAGATACCATAATACGAGTAAAGTTGTATGAAAACTATGTTTAAGACTTTACAGACATTGTAGACTCAAATCGACCCTTATTTTGAAATAAAACAATCTTATATCAAGATACATCCGATAACACTGGTACATGAACTTAAATGAATAGTTAAAAAAGACAGGCAGCCCATTGTGTATAAATTCATCACAACTGTTAAGACGATTGGTCGATTTCTTATCAAATTCTTATCACATTCTAACACAATGTTTTTTCAACTGTTTTGCATTTATTATATTAACAAATACTTACGGTTCAGATCAGGTCGAAGCTACGGAAAGGCATTCGGGCCATCACTTATTCACTTATTTCTGTCTATTGTTACTTAAAATATCTTTGGAAAGACAGAAATTTCTATATACGTCATCATAAATATGTGGATTTCTTAACATTTATGTTGCTAATCAGCAATATCAAATCTTTAAAAGAATACAATTAGTTGTTTATTTGAAATATAGTATTACAATTTCCGATATAACCTATTTGAAGATAATTATTTCTGTTTGTTGTTTCTCTAAATAACGTTTTATATCTGATATAGTTGACATGAATATTCATACTTATATTGATTTATCTCGAAAGTTGATTTGATTTATATTTAGATGTTGAAATATAGATCTACAAGATAACACGTTGAAATTTCACGCCACCGGTAGAAAGAGTATTGTTACACCGGTGAATGTCGCGGCGTTTCCCCGGTGCTCTGCAGCACGGGGGCTAGAAACAGTGATTAATAAAACAAATCGTATATACACTATAAATATAGACAAGGGGAAGAACATCGTAGGTTTTTTCCGAGTCATGTTACAAGAACAATGTTCGTGATATTAGGCTACAACTTAGTGTATGCTGCGCGCAAAGCATAATCTTTCAAAACATGTATACTTTTATGTACAGCGATCAAACTCGTTCATTGTCGCGTTTTTTATGATTTCCTCCAGTTTTCAAGCTATTTTTAAGCAGTCGGACACACTATCGTAAAGTTGGACACAGCGTAAGTGTCGCAAACTACGTATAGAAAATGTATATTCTGTACCGTTTTCCACCTAAAACTCTTAGCGGTTGGAAAACACAATGTTAATCTCATGGTTTGCAAATGCGCTTCCTTTTCTAGCGTAGCCCTAGTATGGAATTATTGCTACCTGTTTCTGACGCTACTCTGAAAACATTTCGTGTCAGCCAAATGAGGTCACGTGGCCAATATGGATCGCGCATTTTCATTGGTCGAGGGGTTGGTTCCCTGTATATCGTATGTCGTATGTATAAACGCCGCGCCATTCACCGGTGTAACAGTACTTTTTCTACCGGTGGCGAGAAAATTTCAGCGTGTTTGCTAGATCTATATTTTAACATCTAAAGATAAAAAAAAATCAACTTCAGAGATACATCATTATAGGTATGCATATTTATGTCAACTAAATCAGATATAAAACGTTATTTAGAGAAAAAACAAACAGAAATAATTATCTTCTAATAGGTTATATCGGAAACTGTAATACTACATTTCAAATAAACAAATACTTGTAGTCTTTTAAAGTTATGATATTGCTGATTAGCAACATAAATGTTAAGAACCTCACATATTTATGATGACATATGTAGAAATTTCTGTCTTTCCTAAGATATTTTAGGTAACAATAGACGGAAATAAGTGAATAAGTGATGGCCCGAATGCCTTTATATACTTGTAATAGGTAGTATCTTATATCTCCAAGTTGACAACATATCATTATGATGACTAAAATCTCTATGTGAAGATGCGGTCTTTTTGACTAATTAAACATATAACAACGTTGTGACGACGTATGTTGAAAACATCCAATCAGATGCAGCCTACCAGCTTCCGTACTACCGGTGTACTTCATCGTCGGTGCTCGCATGCTTTACGTCTTGTTCTTGTTCTCTGGGAATTTGCTGAAACTGTTGCCTGAATACCAAACACCTTGCTTCTGGATCAGACGTCGAGTTGCTCGACGTCCGATCCGGATCCAAGCTGATTGACAACATCACTATGGTCGCGATCGGCTTGAAAATGGCAGACCCTTTACTCCATAACTATTCTAAAACGTGTTCACAAAGACAGAATATGATGAAAAGGATGAGTGTCTATGAGTTAGGAAATGACATGTGTTTTAAATTGTTTTGAAAATTGTTAGAATTGAAGAATGTGTTCGTTAAGAGTAAATGTTCCATTTCCCACACTATTTAGAAAAATCATCTAGTTCAAAGGTGTCAGAAAGCGGATCTAATGATTAATATTTATTCAATTCAATAAAATGGTTACCTTTGGAAGAATGAAGACGGTTTAATACATCTCTAATAGTGGGGTTAAAGTAAAGCAGAACGCTTAGAACAAAGTCTTCTGTCACACATGTGTTTTGCATTAAACAGGTCTATATCTGCCGGCAACCAAGGCGTTCTTTATTAAAACCGTAATATCCTTCAAATTTTGTGTAAACAGAATGATTCCTTATCATTCATGCATAAACTATGCAAAATATTACCGTCGAAATCGTGACTCTTTCAAA
>JAULCE010338951.1:0-10398 GCA_032359355.1 Macoma nasuta | reverse complement strand
AATATATCCATAAAGCGGTTAAAATGCACCTAATGACCTTTTGACCTATTTAATATCGTTCTTTCAACAATTAGAGGACGACAGCCCCCCTAGGGTGTTTTGATATATATTTAACTTTACGAATATGATGGCTGTCGCTCATTAACAATTTTTGCCAACGCAAGTCATATTTTCTGAAATCCGAGGTAGACTAGTTTGAGTATCTGAATTTATTTAGTTTCGTAACATAAAACGTATGTGAGTTGGTTGATAATCTACATGAATGCAAGAAAACTCGCATACCCTGGCGTAGCATCTGAACCACTATAAGTTTTCCATAAAACATACAACCCAGCTAACCTTATATAGAATCTCAATGAAGTAAAGCTTTGCACAGAAAATGACATTTAGATAACCTGAAGTAGCACCTAAACGAATGAAAGTTTTGCATGAAACATAAATCTCAGATATCCTGAATGATAATCTGAACGAATATAAGCTTTGCAACATAAAACTCAGATATCCTGGCTGATCATTAAAATGATTGTAAGAATTGCATGAAAATTAGCAATCAGAAAACCTGACTGAGCATCTGAATAAGTGTAAGTATTGCATATAACTCGGCACTCAGATAATCTGAATGAGCATCTTAATGAGTGTAATGTTGCATATACCTTCGCACTCAGACAACTTGACTGAGCATCTGAATACGTGTAAGTGTTACATACATATAGCTTGGCAATCAGATAACCTGACAGAGCATCTGAATACGTGTAAGTGTTACATACGTATAGATAACCTGACTGAGCATCTGAATTAATGTAATGTTGTATATAACTTAGCACTCAGATAACCTGACAGAGCATCTTAATGACTGTAATGATGCATATAGCTTAGCACTCAGATAACCTGACTGAGCATCTGAAAGAGTGTAATGTTGCATAAAACTTAGCACTCAGATAACCTGAGAGAGCATCTGAATGACTGTAATGTTGTATATGACTTAGCACTCAGATAACCTGATTGAGCATCTGAAAGAGTGTATTATTGCATAAAGCTTAGCACTCAGATAACCTGACAGAGCATCTGAATGACTGTAATGTTGTATATAACTTAGCACTCAGCTAACCTGACTGAGCATCTGAATGAGTGTAAGTGTTGCATATAACAATTCAACTCGCCTAACCAATCGTAGAATCTGATTACATGTAATTTTTGCCTGTCACATTAACCCCAGCTAATCTGTAGGAATCTCTGATTGAATGTTAGTTTTTTATGTAACATAGAACGCATGTGGGTTGATTGACCAACTGCACGATTGTATTGTATTAAACATATAACTTAAACATCATATTTACACACTATATTTGGTCATGAAAGGCTAACAAATATCGAAGACTATGATAAAATTGAAGAGCAATTTAATTTTCTTGTTTATCAGTGTATTGCATACCAACCTAGGTTAAAGCAAGCTTAATGTGACTAGAGCACACAGGGTGTGAACATAATTAGATAAATAATGACCAGCTTTGTGGCCATCTGGATGGAAGGTAAATCTTGAGGGGAATATTTCCTCAATATCCTGCTGATCGCAGGAATTACAAATATGCACAATAATTGGTACGCCTAATCCGGGTCCTATTTGTATGGCCTATGTAAATATTTTATCAATTCAAACGCGAATTTGAGACGTTGAAAAATGAAACAGGCACGTGTTTAATCATTCGACATTTTCTGCAGCAGGTTATGGTAAGGGCTAAACTCACCTGAGCTTGGATATCATCCGGCGGGATTGTCCGGAAGAAGTTTTTGTAAACGTCTCTGTTTCTCAGCGAGGCCGATGTGGCAGTGTACGACATCTGCAGCAGACGGTACTGTTCGGGCAGGGCGCTCAGCAGACGAGACACAGACTCCGCCTGCGAACTAGAACCAGGGCCAAGTAGACCTGTAAACAGACTAAACGGGTTACCCATATACTGCGTATATGCCCTTTATGACGTAAAAGTCCTCTTAAATCGCAAACAACGTAGAACCAGATCAACCCTCGAATTTCTGATTAGAGAATACACATTTTATCAGTATCTGGTGACGGTTCTATTTTATCATAATCGGGCGAAATTAAGTAACCCCGAAGAATTTCTAATAGTGAAGACCCAGATCGGACGTCAAGTCTACAACACGTTTGTTACTGTGGGTCTTCACTGTTTACACAGTCAGAATACATTTTGTTGTGTCGATTTACAAATACACGTGTATAAACTACTAAAAAGAAGAAAGCGAATATATAGTTTGAATACAATTAATCCTTGCTGTGTCGAGGCATGGTTACATCAAAACCCCAAGTTACACCAATACTATCTTTTTAGTGTATAAATAACTCTTTTCTCGAAGAGCGCGCATATTTAGCTTGGAAGCAATCAAGTTTGCAAAATACAGCCTACACAAGCCCGAGTTTTAGACAAGCTACCCATGGGCCTGACATAAATTATTGACCATGTGCTGTGTTAAAACGAAGTTTCTTTACCGTGAATACGCTACCTTAACACTGACGCAATGCAAATATACCTCTATGATACCACTATGGTGGTTTCTGGGCTCTAACATATGGAGGAATCTCTTTGTTAGCCTATTTTCGTCTGCATGCTTCGGATACTGTAATTATTGTATCGTTTCATGGTTTGGTTGGTATATTTTTGGTACAGTTGTTTTGTATTAATGTCACATTTGGTAGTATATATGCATAATAAGTTAATAACATATACAGCTTGATTAATGTGTACATAGTATTGTGGTTCCAGTGCTGGTCGAGTTTTGATTAAGAGTTTAGAACATACTTCGTCATTGAGTTCCAATCATTTATTATCCTTTGTGAAAACTGTTGTAGGCACTTATGTTAAGCAACGTGATATTTCCAATTTAACAATCATGTCCACGAGTCCGGGAATAGCACATTGTAAAAAGTCTGTGTAATTGAATGTCTTCTATTCCACGAACAATTTTAAATGTCTGGATCATTCTTTTCCTATGTGTTAGAATTTGTAATTTTAGTTCTTCCAATCTGTCGATATACTCGAGGTACTTCAGCTGAGGTGCAATCTTAATTGCTCGTTTCTGAAATTTTTCGACATTTATGATGTCCTTCCTCAAGAATTGGCACCAAAAGGTATTTTAATATTCAATATGCAGTCTTGCCATAGCATGAGGAATGAGTCATTTTCGATGTAGCCAACGGAACGCACAATTAATGAAATCATGTTATTGGCTTTGCTAACTTTTGAGGCAAAATGACTGTTGAACTTCAGATTTTGTTGAAATTTTATACTAAGCCTTCTCTTCAAACACGGTATCCAGATAAACAGAGTTCATAAAGAACATACGTTCTTGATTCCGGCTGCCATAACGAATGGCTTTACATTTGTCAATATTGAACCTCGGTTCCCATAAATCTGACCAACTACACATGGAGTTCAGGTCCTGTTGAATTGTGTTATAATCACTATCTTGGGAATATAATTTAGCATCGTCAGCAAACATTTTAACAGATATTGACAACTTCAGGTAAGCAATTTATACAAATGATGAACAGTATAGGTCCTAGGACGCTGACCTGGGGCAAACCACATATAACATCCTGCCACGACGAACAATTTCCTTTGACAGCCACATATTGTCTGCGTTCCAATAGAAAGTACGAGCTCCATGATGGTAGATTGCCTTTGAAACCGTATGATGAAAGCTTATGTAGTATACGTTTGTGAGGATCACTGTTTCCCGAGAGCTGTTTTTCTCAATGAAAGTAGACCAGTTCTCCATTATATATAGTAGTTGAAAAACACAGAAACGGTCTGAGCGAAAACCGAAGTGCGCACAATATATGGGGATATATCCAGGTGTTCAATAACAGCAGCAACTCTGTGGTGCTGTTGCAAACACTTTAGCCATTGTCTTAGTAATAACAGATTCAATTAGTCAGGACTCATCGATTTACCACTGTCTAGTCCAAGTAGAATTTTCACAACAGAGTACATATCAAGTTGTATAGTTTCAAGGGGAATATCAAAGGTACGATCAGGTAAGTCAGGAACATTTGTGAGATCTCCTTGAGTAAAAACACTCGCAAAGAGACTATATAATACTTCTCTTCTGCTTTATAACGACTATTAATGTTTTTTATTACAATGAGTGTCAAACAGTCTGGCTCAGTATTAGACGCCCTGTAACTCGGCATCTAATCCAGTACCAAACTGTTGTGAAACAATATCAGTGCACAGTTCATATAAAGAGTTAATAAGCTGATTTGGCAAAAATCTTACCCATCAGGTTCGAGCCCTGCATTCGCAGCTCTTCCGATAATTCGACTGCCAAGTTTTCGGCTTTAGCCTTGGACCCACATGTAGGACTAACTCTTAGACCAATTCCTAAAAATATCAAAACGTTGTCTTAACTCTTTTCTCCACATGCGATTTTAGACTTATCCGCAAGGAAATAATCTTGTGAAAAGGATAAATATATAGCAGCAAGGACATTATTTTTGAATGATTCTGAACATATTGTGAGAGATGAGGAACTTGCTCACGATATATACAAATGCTTCATTTCCCAAAATGTTGTCTACAACAATCAGTTATTGAGGCGCTAAAAAACTCTTACCTATGTCATAGGCATGTTTAATATTTGTTTTATAACGTCGTGATTCCCATGTATACAGTTATAAGGTGATGGGAACGGATGAGCATGACGCCGAATGAACCGAACAACATATCAAGATGACAAAATATAATGACAAAATATAATGATATTGGGATTTCGAACATGATATAATGTGATTCGGACCAAACAACATTTTACCTCCACTAAATATAATTGTACAGACAGACTGATAGACGCCAATAAGGTGTAACCTGAATTTCACTAACCAAACATCTTATTTTGTTCACAAAACAATTAAGGCATTTAATAGAATAAAATGTTTCATACCCTGAATAACATGACAGCTATCGTAATATAATGCGCCAATAGCTAACCATCACTTTCTTCTAACCTGTCATATTAGTGTAGGAACCGACTAACCAACTAAACTTATAACAGAACTAAACAATATTAACTGAAATTCTACAGAAATAACAACACTATTTTAAGTAGAATACAGTGAACGGAATTTAATATTTCTTATTAATTTGAGACAGTAGAGGCGTGCTTTATGTTTCTGTAAGTGGGTGCTCTTGGGATCATTTTTTGAAGATAGTGATTGAACAATCCGGTATCGCACAACGTTTTGGATTTCAATTTACATTAGTAGATCCTTATATATTCTTTTTGATGAAAAACAATAAAACATAAAATGATAGTTGGACTGCTAATAATAAATCATTCGGAGTCAAATAACAACCAGGTGTGTTTATAGACTCTTTTGATAATGAATATAATGTATTTTGATGTTATTTCGCATCCTTCTGTATTAAAAACCCGCTAAATGACGCCTTTAAAGTCAATCTTTAGCCATTGAATGTCAGGCTTTCAAGTTGTTGACCTTTATTCACATAAAAATGATAGTTTCTTAAAATTCAGCGTTAAGTGTGCGATCTCTTTGTAAAAGTGTCATTTCAAAATAACGTCACCGTGATTTCACAAACGAAAAACACCACCGCCGTCCTACATATTATTTCAAATCGTCAAATTTAGTGCAATGCAACAACGAAGGAGATATTGAGTTGTTGCACTAAGGTGACGACGTGTATCTTTATCTGTTCGACTAACCCGAAGTTCGAATTTAATTCAAATAAAACTTCGTGTCATACAAACTTAGACGTTTTTGACATAACTAGTTTCAAGCGGAATATGATTACCTTTCTGGTCCCAGTTAAAGTAGTTGTACGAATTCAGCTGGGTCAAAATCCACCGTATGGCCTCTACGTTTTGTACAGACTCTGAACCGATGTTATAGCACGTGCCATTCTCGTGAATGTCACTGTACACTGATGCCATGAGCTGGATGTAAACATCGCCCTCAATCACAGTAGTACCCAAACCTAGCGCCCCAGTTACAATTAGTGCACCTATCCAAAGTCCGAGATCTTTACGTGGCATATTAAATATATGAGCTCCTTTCCTGCAAGTAAGATTGCAAAACAAAATAAGTAGATAAATCTACTATTGGATAAATATACACAAAACGATCAAGAGAGAACCCCCTTTTTTACAATTTGAATGTATTTATTTACAAGTTCGTACAATTTTTCAAAGAGTATCCTGCATATAAATTAATAGTTATTTAGATTATACGGGTTAAACAGGGCATGTTTTGACTGTGTCTTATGTTTATACTGAACTAGGCAGGTTTTGACAGTCTCTGGTGTGGATACTGAATTAATCAGGTCCTGAAGGTAACTGATGTGTATACTGAACACGGCAGGTTCTGAAAGTCACTGATGTGTATACTGAATAAGGCAGGTTTGGACATTCTCTGATGTGTATACTGAACTATGCAGGTTTTGACAGTCTCTGATGTGGATACTGAACTAGGCAGGTGTTGACGGTCTCTGATGTGTATACTGAACTAGGTAGGTTTTGACAGTATCTGATGTGGATACTGAACTAGGCGGGTTTTGACAGTCCCTGATGTGGATACTGAACCAGACAGGTTTTGACAGTCCCTGATGTGTATACTGAACTAGGCGGGTTTTGACAGTCTCTGATGTGGATACTGAACCAGGCAGGTTTTGACAGTCCCTGATGTATTTACTGAACTAGGCGGTTTTTGACAGTCCCTGATGTGTATACTGAACTAGGTAGGTTTTGACAGTCTCTGATGTGTATACCGAACTATGCAGGTTTTGACAGTCTCTGATGTGGATATTGAACTAGGCAGGTTTCGACAGTCTCTGATGTGTTTACTGAACTAGGCAGGTTTCGACAGTCTCTGATGTGTATACTGAACTAGGCGGGTTTTGACAGTCTCTGATGTGTATACTGAACTAGGCAGGTTTTGACAGTCTCGTATGTGTATACTGAACTCGACAGGTTTTGACAGTCTCTGATGTGTATACTGAACTAGGCGGGTTTTGACAGTCCCTGATGTGTATACTGAACTAGGTAGGTTTTGACAGTCTCTGATTTGTATACTGAACTATGCAGGTTTTGACAGTCTCTGATGTGGACATTGAACTAGGCAGGTTTCGACAGTCACTGATGTGTGTACTGAATTAGGCAGGTTTTGACAGTCTCTGATGTGTTTATTGAACTTGGCAGGTTTTGACAGTCTCTTATGTGTATACTGAACTAGGTAGGTTTTGACAGTCTCGTATGTGTATACTGAACTAAGCGGGTCTTGATAGTCTCTGATGTGTATACTGAACTAGGCAGGTTTTGACAGTCTCGTATGTGTATACTGAACTCGGTGGGCTTTGACAGTCTCGTATGTGTATACTGAACTAGGCAGGATTTCTACAGTCCAAGGTGAATATACTGAACTAGGCAGGTTTAGACGGTCTTGTATGTGTATACTGAACTAGGTAGGTTTTGAAGTCTCTGATGTGTATACTGAACTCGGTGGGCTTTGACTGTCTCTGGTGTGTATACTTAACTAGGCAGGTATTGACAGTCTCTGATGTGTATACTGAACTAGGCAGGTGTTGACAGTCTCTGATGTGTATACTTAACTAGACAGGTGTTGACAGTCTCTGATGTGTATACTTAACTAGGCAGGTGTTGACAGTCTCTGATGTGTATACTTAACTAGGCAGGTGTTGACAGTCTCTTATGTGTATACTGAACACGGCAGGTTCGGAAAGTCACTGATGTGTATACTGAACTAGGCAGGTGTTGACAGTCTCTGATGTGTATACTGAACTATGCAGGTTTTGACAGTCTCTGATGTGGATACTGAATTAGGCAGGTTTTGACAGTCTCTGATGTGTATACTGAACTATGTGGGCTTTGACAGTCTCTGGCTTGTATACTGAATTAGGCTGTAATTGCTGATGTGTACACTGAACTAGGCAGATTTTGACATTCTCTGATGTGGATACTGAATTAGGCAGGGTTTGGCAATCAATGATGTGCATACTGAACTAGGCAGATTTTGACAGTCTTCGATGTGTATATTGAATTAAGCAGGTTTTGACAGTTTCTGATGTGTATACTGAACTAGGCAGGATTTCTACAGTCCAAGGTGTATATACTGAACTAGGCAGGTTTAGACAGTCTCGTATGTGTATACTGAACTAGGCAGGTTTTGAAGTTTCTGATGTGTATACTGAACTCGGTGAGCTTTGACAGTCTCTGATGTGTATATTTAACTAGGCGGTTTTTGACCGTCTCTGATGTTGATACTGAATTAGGCAGGTTTTGACAGTCACTGATGTGTATACTGAACTATGTGGGCTTTGACAGTCTCTGATTTGGATTCTGAACTAGGCAGGTTTTGGAGTCTCTGGTTTGTATACTGAATTAGGCAGTAATCTCTGATGTGTTTACTATACTAGGCGGGTTTTGACAGTCTCTGGTGTGTATACTGAATTAGGCAGTGTTTGGCAGTCAATGATGTGTATACTGAACTAGGCAGGTTTTAACAGTCTCTGGTGTGTATACTGAATTAGGCAGGGTTTGGCAGTCAATGATGTGTATACTGAACTAGGCAGGTTTTGACAGTCTCTGATGTGTTTACTGAATTAAGCAGGTTTTGACAGTCTCTGTTGTGTATACTGAAAAAGGCAGGATTTTTACAGTCCCATGTGTTTATACTGAACTAGACAGGTTTTGACAGTCTCTTTTGTATATACTGAACTAGACAGGTTTTGACAGTCTCTGATGTGTATAATGAATAATACAGGTTTTGACAGTCTCTGGTGTGTAAACTGAACTAGGCAGGTTTTGACAGTCTCTGGTGTGTATACTGAACTCGGCAGGTTTTGACAGTCTCTGACGTGTATACTGAATTAAGCAGGTTTTGACAGTTTCTGATGTATATACTGAACTAGGGGGGATGTCGATACTGAACTAGGTGAATTATGACAGTCTCTGATGTATTTACTGAACTGGGTGAGTTTTGACAGTCTCTGGTGTGTATATTGAACTAGGCAGGTTTTGGCAGTCTCTGATTTGCATACTGATCAATGCCGTTGTTTACAGACTCTGGTGCGAATACTGAACTAGGCGGGTTTTGACAGTCTCTGATTTGTATACTGAGCAAGTCTGGTTTTGACTGTCGTCGGTGTGATTACTGAACTTGGCCGGTTTTGACTGTCTCCGTTGGATTTACTGCACTACGCTGTTATTAAAGTATCTGATGTATAGTGTAAACTAAATAAATTGTTTTTATCTTTACCTGAATATGACAACATTTGCTTTTTATTATAACATCATATTAGCCCCCATTTCTGAAGATTGACATTAATGTACATACAAATAAAAGTTAGTTAACAGAAGACAATGAAACGAAAGTATCTGCCACTTCTCATCCCGAATGCCTCACATGTACAAACATACATCATACATAAATAAAACGTTTTTCTACAATGCGATGGTAACATGATTATAAATATCGAAAAAAGACATACTCAGAAATGAAATAGTTTGCTGTCATTACTGACAACACTATGACTTCATTAATTTAGAAATCTCTCTTCACTGGCATAATTACGCAGTCTAGTATATAAATAGTCACGAAAACAAATGCGTAATTACATTTGTGAAGGGAAGTTTGTGCAGTGGAGTGTATTAATGGCATAACTTATGTTGCATGTCAAACACTGAATATCCATATCAGTCGTCACATTGAAGACGTGTCTGTTGCTTAAGGTATACACTAACATGCATGGCTATAGGGTCTCTCTCTCTCTCTCTCTCTCTCTCTCTCTCCAATAAAGCGGCATTGGTTTGTCATATTGCGATCTTCGGATTTTCTCGAATGCGGTAATGGTCGACAGACCACGAATCGGGATGAAAACGGAGGGTTGTTATATCAACATATATACAATAACCATGTAATTTTATACCTCTACCCATTATTTTGTACCTACTTGTGTATATTTCTATACTCGTGTGTCACGAATGTTTCTATCGACCAGGAAACACGCTGAAGTTTAAATATGTACAGTAAAGTCTCTCTAAACCGAACACTCTCTTAACTGTAAATATCACTAAATATGGTTTTAAAGAAAAGTTAAAGCTTAATATAGGCAGAATACAATGGAGAAAGCTCCTATAATTACTTTCAGCCTGTATTAAGCGCGCCTATAGGTAATGCACATGCGTCCCAGTTTTTAGCTCGCCTGTACAAAGTACAAAGAGCTTTATGTCATAACCCCGGCGGCGTAGTTGGCGTTGTTGGCGTTGGCGTTGGCGTTGGCGTGAGCGTCGTCCGTAAACAATGTTAACCTTTTATGTTTAAGTTTTTCTTTTCATTGTAAATCGGTTGTT
>JAULCE010338840.1:0-10399 GCA_032359355.1 Macoma nasuta | reverse complement strand
CTATCTCCAAATGAAAATGTATTATTTTCTAAAACTGTATCTATCATTTTCAAAACATTTTCTGTATCAATCATAGGCATACTTCTCATACTTAGAGCTTCTCTACAAGCTTCTAGACCCTCCTTTTTTGGCACTGAAGGATACAACTTCGCTACATCAAAACAAAATAAAATACAATCATCTGGAATCGTTCCATTTGTTTGTTTTAGTTTGTTAATGAAATCAGTTGTGTCCTTGATATAACTTGGCGAAGTCTCAACGAATTCATTAAGCTCTTGTTCAGCTACTTCTGCCAGTCTCTCGGTAGCTGTACCTATCCCACTGACAATAGTTCTGAAAGGGGCATTTGGTTTATGAATTTTTGGATTTCCTTTCAATTTACCTGATCTCTGATACCTTGGAATAAGATATTGCTTCATGTCCTTTGAGATAGCACCTTCCCTAAACATTTTGTTAACTAGTTTCTTAACCTCTTTTAATGACATCTCTGTACGATTATGTGTTGTCTCTTCATATGAGCTACTATTTGTGATCTCTTCTTTTAATGAATTTACATAGGTCTCTTTATCCAAAACAACTACACCTGACCCCTTGTCAGCTGGTCTAATAACAATATCGTTATTGTGTAAAAGTTCATAAAAAGCTTGCTTCTCTTCTTTAGAAATATTTAACTTATTGTTTTTCTTTAGATTGTTTACAATATCATTTTTAACTAGCTCTATGTACAGATCCAAATGTTTTTCTCTACCTGATTGTGGTGTGAAGTAACTGTCCTTTTTTATTTTAAATTTGTCTTCCACTGGTTTATCTCTGGTTTCATTATTGTCTTCAACATCAAAAAAATATTCTTTTAACCTCATACGTCTTTCCCAGTCAGCCAAATCTGACAAAAGTTTTACCTTATCAACATTACCTGTATTTGGCACAAATTTAAGACCTTTTTCTAGTAATGATTTCTGTCCTTTTGTTAGAGGATATTTTGACATATTTATTACAGATGTTTCAGGACTTTTCTTGCTATCACCCTTCAAAACACCTGTCAAAGGGCCTGACTGATTCCCGGTATCACCTGAATTCTTGCGTGAACCATCTACTGACTTTGTACTACAAAAATCCGAACTACCTTGCAACATATGCCTACGGGTCTTATCTGAATGTTTTTTTACAACTTTATTCTTTTTGCATGCATTTTGGTTTGACACCCTTTCTCCAACATCAACTGTACTAAAGGGCATGGCCACGGCATGTATCAGTTGTGTACCAATGGGATAATCAAACCAATCAACATGTGATTGTTTATCTTGTTCAATGTTGTTATTTTGGATATTAAAGTCAGCGGTTGTATTAAACAGAAGACTAAAATGGTGATTTTCTAGAAGTAAATGAACACTTACTTGATTTTCTCCCCTCTCATCCAAATCACTTACAAACCTGTGCCATTCTGTGCAATTTCTGTCATACGTCACCATTATCCTAAATCCGTAGAAATCCACTGCAGCTTGAAGTTCTGCCTCGGTTGCCCAAGATGAAATCCTGCCGTCAGTAAACCGTTGGTTCCTGATATGGTTGTCGATATCACCGTCAACCAAATGAATATAGGTGTCCTTCCTCTGGTGCATATAAAGAGTCAAATCTCTCCTGATGGTCTCATCCTGAAATTGAGTTCCATAGATATGCTGGCTAAGACACCTATAAAAGCAGTTTCAATCTCTTTCTATGTTGATAATTCTGAAATCCAAAGTGGAAGTTCCTGCATCACTAAGCTTATGCATACGCTGCCATTTCTTTGATTTAATAACGTCCAGCTTTGCCTGCTCTACTTGTTTCCATTCACACACTTGTTCATTGGAGTCAAAATCTCACAATACATAAGGTCAATTTCCTTCTTTAGTTCTGAAGCTTTTCTTTCACACGCTTGCATTGTAATATCCAACAACTTTAAAGAAGTATCTTCTTTAATCTTCTCACAAAACTTTTTCTCCTCATCCGTCGCATCCAGTTGCATATTCCATTTCAGTTTAAAACCAATTTGAATACACGAGGCTTTGCTGCATTTCGATAAAAAGTCCATGTGGCTTTCATACCGAAGTTGTTTAGAAACTATCCTTTTTAAACATAGCACTGTATCCATGTTCCTTGAAAGGACCGAGTTCATATTCTATGAAACAAATATTCAAGAAAGGGAATGCATTAATAAATGTAAGAAAGTTTGCTCGATTCCGATAATTCGACCATTTAATGGTCTTCTTCAAAGGAACTGATTTTTTTACACTGCTACATTTTTGCATCTATTCACAGTAAATAACTCATACAGGATGTTGAGATTTGAATTATGGAGCACATATGTTGACATCATAACGACGTCAATATGCATGAATACAATGACGTCATATGCACAACAACGTCACACGCTAAATAGCGCATTTACACTTTTGACGTTACAGCCAAATATCATCAATCTGTATGAGTTATTTACTGTGAATAGGTGCAAAAATGTAGCAATGTAAAAAATATTCACTCGAGATTATCCTTCAATTCCATCACTTGATTTGATTAAACAACCCCCGTGTTTATTGTTGTGTAGAGTTGCGTGTGCCACCGACTGCATACACCTCCTCAGTCCGTGCTTCTGAGCGGTATGTCGTTCGAAATTAAGTATTCATCGAAGTACATTCCTAAACCTTTGATTACTTTGCTATATTCTAGTATTTTACCACATATATTAAGCTTTTTTAAGTAAGTTGGTAGTTTGCCATGAACTCTTGGATTGCGGAAGATGATAACTTGGGTTTTGTTAGGGTTGATGGTAAATCCCCACTATTACAGACTATGTTTCTATAGCTTTAAGTACTTTTTGGGATTTATCTATTAGAGAATGCAGTTGTTTGGACGATTGCCATCATGCCCCATCATGTGACATCCACGAACTGTGCTAGTTGTGAGTGTTCTTTGAGATTTTTTATGGTTGAGTTGTGGTTTTGGATTTCATCATAAAGACTATTCATTAGTATATTAAACAGTATTGGGGACAGGACATCTCCCTGTGGACAGCCGTTCTCTATAAAAACTAATTTAGAAGTTTCATTACCTATTCTTACACATATTTTACGATTTTTTCTAGAACATTGGCTATCCACACTAGCATTCTGCTTTTGAGACCTAATGAATCATGTTAAATAATATACCATTGTTCCATGCCCTATCAAATGCATTACTAAGGTCTAGAAAGATAGCTAAAAGATTTTGTTTTTCTAATTGAGCTCTTGTGATATCTGCCTCTTGTCTGGTTATGTGGTCTATTGATTTTATTCCATACTTCCTTAGATGTTGTTCTAGAGGTGATGGTACTAGTTAATTTTCCCAGTTGGATTGTTTAGCTTTCAGAATTGCCCGTTTTGCATGATTCCGTGATTCTGTGAATGTTAACCAATTTGAATCTGATTTACCATGATGGTATTTCTTCCTAGCATTCTCCCTGTCTTTTATTGTTTGTATGCATTGGTCGTCCCACCAGGGCACAGTGCGCCTGTGTGGTTTTGGAATTGTTTAGTTTTGGGTATGTTTAATTCTGCACTTGATTTGACCGATTGCGGGAATTTGTTGAAATGTGTATAAGTATCTGTACTATTATAGTTAACGTTAAACTTGCTTCTAGCCGTGTTATTATAACCTTCCCAATTAACAGTTTTAGTATCCTATTTTATATGTCGGGTCGGAGCTTCAAATAGAAACTGTACGTTTAGCTCGATTAAGGCCGGTAAGTGATCACTGCCTAAGCAGTTATTGATTATTTAATGTTTTATGGAGCTGTATAAGTTTATTGGGGTAATTGATAAGTCTATTGTTGTGTTCGATTGTCCTGGATTTTCTATTCTCGTATGATGATCACTGTTTGTAATCATTAGATTTTGGGAGTCTAAATAGTATAGTCTATTAAGTCTTCTGCTAAAATGTCGGTACGCGCATATCCAGTTGGGTTCCAGGCATTATGATGTAAGTTAAAATCACCTACAATGATGTCGCCCTTTTTACATATATCGGAGAAGATGGATGTGTCTACCAGAGCTGGATTTGGAATATAGCAATTAACAATTTAATTAGATTTGTTTGGCCCGATTATTTTTACTCCCTGAATTTCGACATTATCATATTTTCTCATTTTTAATATCGGAGTATTTTAAACTACGTTTAATATAGATTGCTATTCCTCCTCCATTACCATGGTCTCGGTCTGCATGAGGTGGTGGATAATAGAATCGTGGAATTGTTTTGGGCGGTTTGCCATTATGTTTAGTTTCTTGAATGCATTTTATATCTACTTTGAGTTTTTGGGCTCACTGGCTTTACCTGCACGAAACCCCCCCTGCATTCCATGATAGAATTGTTTATTTAGGGGGTTCCTTTGTTATTCCTTAAAAAGTTGTTGGGCTACGTTTTTTAAGTCATTTTTCTTTTCTTTTTTCTTTAATTGGGGTCTGTAATAACAGCTTGGGTTCATTTGCTTATTGCGTGGGTGAAATGGTTGTGTCTTTATGCTGAGTAGAGGACGGGGATGGGGATACTGATTTGATGATTCATATGGACGCCATAATTGATGACTTGGGTACTGATATTGGCGAGTAAAAGCATGGTACCTTGGGTGTCTGGCATTTGGGTAAGGGTTTTGCAGTTTAAAAGTTGGTAGAGCTCTTGTTATTTTTGATGATGAGGGTGTTTGTATGGTGTTTCTCGTACTTCCGGTTTTGGGTTTGTACAAGTGTGTCCAGTTTGGTTTGTTTTAAAGTCAGGGTTTTCTGCGTGGTGCGGGGGGGGATATGTCTGGACTAGGTTGTGGTTCAGAGATTGGATTTTCTACATATTGGTTTATTAAGTCTTTAATTGACTTTTGGCCGCTAGCTATTTCTGGAGCGGCTTTTTGTAGGAGACAGATGGCTATTGTTTTAGTTTACATTTGGGTATCTTGGGATTTATTTGATGGTGAAGTTTGGGCACCTGTGTTGGCTTTATGTTCGGCCAGACGCTCATTGTGTTTTTGTAGGATCTGTTGATTTTGTGCAAAGATTCAATGAGATTGCAGAAGTGTACTGCATTTAAATACAGCGAAATTTCAAAGAACAGCATTTTAGATACCGCATTGGCAATGCGGCGTCTGATCTGGATAAATAAATATCCTCTTCCTTCAGAAAATCAAACTTTAGAACGATGTTAATCGCTAATGTTTTATGAGAGAAATAATATTGCCACAAACCAGTCTCTTGTTTTACTTTCTTAACACCATGACAATGAGTAGGATAACACGTGTTTATTTCTACAATGATCAACACGTTTTTAGATCAGGGTACTACCTATTAACCATTTTATGAATACTATGTAAAATCATACGACATACAGACGACACTTATTTTTGTAAAGGAAGTGTGGATCTTGATGATAAGTTGAGCGAAATCACGGCGTCTAGTCTACTTTCAGTTTAAAACCAAGCGATAAGGGGACAAACTATATAATAGTTACTCAATATCTCAATATATTTCAGTACAGTACATTTTTAATGGAATTAAATCTTCACGCATTAGTTAAGTAACAACTACCGATAACCTATTCAATCAAGGGTCGAGGTGTGAAAAATAAGTGGCGTTGAAATGTCTTGGGGTTGAAATGTCTTACACAAAACTAGAGTTGAGTTGACCAATGGGGGTGAACAGTCCGGGGGTTGAGATGACTAGGGGTTGAAGTGTCCCGGGGGTGAAGTAGGGGTTGAAGTGTATGGCAGCCCTTTTACTGCTACCACTATATCTACTACTACTACAACTACTACTACTTCTGCTATACTTTCTGCTTGTATTGGTGCTTAATACTCCTATAACTGCTAGTACTATTACGACTATTCCTTCTACTTCTTCTACTACAACTTATGATTGTATTGCTGTTACTTCTACTACTATTATTACTACTACTACTGCACCTTATTTAACTCTTATTACTACTACTTTAACTGCTACTGTTACTACTGATACAATATTCCTATTGATACCGCTACTGCTACTACTTGTACTGACTGGCGGATTAGCCGAGTGGTAAAGCGCTCGACTCTTGATCCCGGGGTCGTGAGTTCGATCCTCCGCCGGACCAGTCTTTCAGATGAGACTTGAAACCGAGGTCCCATGTATCAGTGCTTTACACTGTTCATGTAAAAGAACAAGAGGGCTCCTTCGAAAAAGAGTAGGGCGTTGCCCTGGTTCCTCTGTATCCGCTTCCCTCTCTCTGGGACGTCCGATTAGCCCAAAGTTGGCAGAAACGGACTTAAACAACAAAACCAAAACCAAACTACTTGTACTGCTAGTGTAAACAAAATAAATGGGGAGAGTAACGCTTATTCATGTGTGTTTAAGCGGAACTGAACACTTTGCTTGAAAGCTTCAGGTCATGGCTTTAAACTGAATGACTTGTGCGGTCTATATATTACAAAATAATAAAACAGTTTGGATCCGGATCAAATGCCGATTAAACTTGCGTCTGAGCTGGATACCTACTATTTGTTCTTTCGTTAATGAACATTTTTCATTTCCTCCTTACATTGAACACATGTTATCTGGAACATGAAAGACGATACTTTCGGCATACTTGTGATACAGTTTGCACAGTCAAATATGTTGTCAGTCTTGCTGTGCTTATTAGATATTTATTCATTTATATATAGACTAGTATTGGTGTTCTCCCAAATCCACGTATAATGCTACATTAATAGTTTGGTATTTACATGGTTTTGGAAGGTGTCATCGGTATTCTTTAAACGTAACTGATGTTTTGGCAAGCAACACTTAAGTTGTTTTAAAAGAAATACGCGGTATGTGCAACGATTTTAAAACTTGCACATATGTGATTTTACAAGATAATCACAAAGATATGTGACTATATGTATATTAAGAAGGAATTGGAGAGGATACAAAGGTCGACTAGGGGGGGTAAGTGTTGTTTCTATCGTTGCTCCGGCTACTTGTAACAATACATTCTGCCTAGCCTGCACTTTACCTTTACTCCATATGCTATTCTAAACTTATCCATAAAGAAACAAACAGATGAAAAGGATGATTGTCATATGACAAGGAATATTTTTTCTGTTTTGAATGGCTATAAAAAATGCGGGAAATGAGCTTTTGCTCACCATGAGCAAATGCTTTATTTCCCACAATGTTTTCAAACTCCACCTGCTACAAATGCGCCAACAAGGCTTTCTACGGAGTAAAGGATTAAAAGGAAATAATTAACCAGTAAAGCAATCCATGTACCGTTTTTTTAAAAATATATAGTCGTTCCTCCATTCAGTCCATTAAACATTTATTTATAATCACCATGTTCGATCTTTAATACTGAGGATGAATTAGTGGTAACAGTGAGGGAAACGCTAGTCTTTCAACGCCAATGTAACGCAAACGAAACGCAAAGACATGTAATGTGGAAAATTGACAATTTGCTGATTATGATTGAAGATTAAATTATTTTAAGTGTCAAACAGATTTGAGCCAGATCAGACGCCTAGTAAGTCAAACTGCGTCTACAGGTTGAAAAGCATTGAATGGTAAAGACTAGCGTTTTTCTCACAAATACACATCCAGATTTATGCGGTTTCTCACCATGATCCAAAGTCTGTTGACAAACTAGTTTCAATTTTGTATGGACAAATGAATGCTGCTTTGGGATTTCCTACCATAAGACAGTTCAAACAGTGTAGACCCTAGACCCGTTGCCATGTTGAAATGATGCATTTAGCTTCAGTGCATACTAGTCTGAACGATGTAAACAAAACAGTCATGTTGGCCAGTTTCAAACAATGTAGACCCAGATCAGATGCCACGCCAGAGACGTGGCGTCTATTCTTGGTCTACACTGTTTGAACTTTCTTATGGTTGGAAGTCCATCGGCGCTCAAATGCTGATTTATTTTAAACGTTCAAAATCGTTCATGACATACTGAAATATGCCCAAAAGCTTAGATTTGGATCAGACGACGAGTAAATTTGGTGCTTGATCTGGATCCAGGTCTGACGCCACCCAGATAGTAGTGTATCCAAAGATAGAACGAAATGAACGATTGTTTTGTTTCAAATTGAGCAGACGATGATTTTAGTAGACACCAAGTAAATGGCATATGACCCTTTCCTCAACAGAAGCGCCTCTTAGCGCCACAGTAACTGATATCCATAGAAACATTGACAGAAATTAAGCATTTGCTCGTATTCTGCAATGATTCAAATACAATTCAAAAATGGCATTTTGCTTTTACATTGGTTGTCATATTGTTCAGCAGATACTTTCATTTTGGTTAAGTCTAAAAAATAGCCCTTAAGTAAAGGGTTACGGGTTCAAATGAAGAAGAGGAACTAGGCAGATGTAAGTTTTTGCTCCGCAGGTAAAATGTTATTTTGTCCATTCATATTTAATGACTCTCAGCCGGTTCAGTGATTTTGAACCATCGATATACAAAGACTCAGGCCAGATCTTTGTCCATTCAGTGTAATAGAACTAGGTGTATATAGGTGAGTAATTTGATATACATGCAAATGTTGACTTAACTGACATGAGTAAACCAAATTGGTCGACAGCACACGAGCGGATACTTGGCGTCTGACCAAGAACCAAGCTGACGACATTCCGATTTTGACATATATGATCATTTCAGACGCAGTGACTCGTGTTTTTTCAACAGGATAAGTGGGAGTTTTGAGAAGACGGCTTATGTGGCGCTATAGCTGGTTGTGTAGACCATTATAACAGTTAAATCTGTTCTCCAAAAGCTGTTTTAGACTAATCTACAAGGAAAGAATCTTAGGAAAACTATGAAATTATAGGAAAACGAACAATGCATTTCTTTAATTGTATTGAAATAATTGTAGAAATGAATCCTTTGGTCGGTACGAGCAAATGCTTCATTTCCTACAATGTTTTCAATACATACAGAGTCGCTAAAAGTCGCGTCTGTCGAGGAAAGGGTTAAATCAGCTTAAGTTACTATCGGATTTTTTACACCTCATTTCTTTTTAAAGTGAGTTGCAAAGTGTAATTGGGTTAGAGCTGAGTAATATTCTCTCAAAATGAGGATTTGTTAGCAATTTCCGCATGTTTGTGAAACTTTGAGGATTTTACGAAATAGTTCTGTGTGCGTGTTGAATCTTATGCGAAGGGATAACGCATAAAGTGCGATACAAGCTACTTAAATGGGCGCTTTATGTAAAAAGAGGGCTATTTCTCTCTTTTACAGAATTTTACACGAACTGACTATTCCTTTCTTTCTAACAATTTGTTTTCTCTAGCTTTTGACTTTTAACCCTTATCACACCGACCAAAGTGCACTCCAACCAGCTTTGATCCGGATCAGACACCAACTTACTTCGGCGTCTGATCCAGATCCAAGCTGTTTGACACTTTGGGAACAGTTGTACACAATTTCAAATTATTCTAACAAGGTTTAAGTCATATTATCTGCCAAGAAATTCGTTACTTGCTGTGCGATTTCCAACCATAAGACAGTTCAAACTGTGTAGCCCTATACCAGTTGCCATGTTAAACATAATGCATCTACCTACAGTGCAAGCTAGTCTGAACAGTGTAGAACAAAATAGTAAAGATTTTGGCCAATTTCAAAAAGTGTAGACCCAGATCAGATGCCACGTCAAAGTAGTGGCATCTGATCTTGGTCTTCACTGTTTGAACTGGCTTATGGTTGGAAATTGTACAGCGGAGCTCAGTTAGTCATTTTCATGTTCAAAATAATTAACATGCTTATAGGTTGATTTGGAAGATTGTTTGTGTTCTTTGAATATATTATTATAATATGAGAGGCGGTTGGTCAAATAGTTTAGACACCGGATGTGCATGTATAATTAAGAGACGTATTTTTTATTTTCCTGACGCTGTGGTGTCCATATACTATTACACCTTAAATTTAAAAAGATAGATCGGATATAAATGATTTGGAAATTTTTGGATTGAGCAAAGGAAATGAAAAAACTAATGATCCAGTTACTCTCTACTGTAATCGCACTTCGTTTCGGTAGAATTAGATCTAATCTAATTATGTAAATGTTTCGAGTCGAAGCTACTAGTAATTGTTTTGAGGTGACTGTTCCCAAGAGCATTGCGTTTTGAGAACAAGGTTATAAATTAATGCACTAAGTAGCCTATACCTTGAAACAAGTATTTTGACTGAAGAGCTCCCGGTCTACAATCACTCAGCTATACAATAGCATTGCGCTTTGGTAGCTTTGGTAAGTCTTCATAGTGTCTTCATAGCATTGCGTTATGCCACAGACGCCCGGAATAAAGGTAACCTCCCTTTGAAAAACCCTTGGATTATCGTTCTTTCAATAGGAAACAAGAACAATCTTTGACCCCTCGCCATTTCT
>JAULCE010338839.1:0-17605 GCA_032359355.1 Macoma nasuta | reverse complement strand
CATCTCTGTGATTTATTCCGCTAAAAAGTTTTATTTGATAATAGTCCCAACCGACAATTTTAAATATGGGGCCGAAAGAGTAATTTAACGAGGTGACAAAAACCTGAACGACCAATTGAATTGCAACAAAACACATCGGTTAAAGGTTACTATATTGTAATTCAATCAATGTTTTTTTATTTTAATATATGACATTTGTGTAGTTTAATGAAGATGTTTATGTCACATATAGCCCCCTCTGACGTTTTTCATTGATAAATGATTGATGGAATTGCGATATTTAATATAGGATTAAAAACGCCCTAGGCTACACTCTGCTAATGTCGAATTTGACGTTTACGTTACCCAACATTATGATGCCGTGCACTAATCCCGTCCTATTTACGGCAAATGTCTATATGATCGAAAGGTCTTTCCAGATATTCGCAAATAACGTATGTAATTGAATCGCAATAAAGATAAGGTTTAACAATAACTACAGCTATTGCTACTGCTACTGCATTGACCAATATCCCGCTACAAACATTGTCGTCTGCTTAAAGTCTCGTCTGCTTCAGTTCTAAACCACGTCCGATTCTGTTGAAAATTTGTGAGACATTGACCGAGAGTAAAACAGGATGGTGCCGGATCAGACGCCGAGATACTCGCCCAACCTGTTTGAAAAATGACTACAATCGTAAAAAGTGGGAATAGGGTTAACAAAGAATTGATATTCATTACAAAGATTCCTCGTCAAAATATAAATTTGTGTAATGCAATAATGTGCCCTAATTTTATCCTGGACTATATTTTCCATTGAGGTGCAAGGTTGCCTGGAGTTGATTGTCTGAATTAATAACGAACATGTCGAAATGACACTGATGTGGGAGAGCAGACATACATTCCGAAATCACACAGACAAACGACTATACCGTTATATCGTAGTCACGGGTTTGAACAAGTTGAACAAGTTAATGAATATAGACGGAATGTACTCTACATCTGCTCTGTAAAATCATATTCTTCTACAAATAAGCAGCAATTGTTCGGCGACACAATTTCTTAATCTTGATTTTAAGATCTTTATGTGCGTGTTAAATTATACAAGGCCTTTTTATGACTAATCAACAGGGAAAAATCTAATGAAAAAAGGAAATTATGGGTGAGAGAAAATTCCGTTTCTAATGTATTGAAAGCATTTTAGGAAATGGAGCATTTGCTCGTCACGAGCGAATGCTCTATTTTCCACAATGCTTTCAAAAGCAAACAGGAACAGAAGCGCTAAAGGGCGCTCCAGTAGAGAAAAGGGTTTACACTTTTGCTGCCACGTATAAAACAGTTATCTGCGTATTGCGTATTCATTCAGGATCATATTTTTAGCAAAATTAATATTGGCGATAGCAAATTATTGCGTTGATATGCAGAGGTATCAATAAAATGGCTGACAACTAGTAAAGTCCCTGTTCATACGCCGATTAAGGAGTCGGTGGCTTATTTGTGACTGCACTATTTGCTATGACTGATTAAGTCGCCTTCTGCAGTGAAACGGTTAATGTCAGCGTTCATTATTTCGCATTTGCATATAATTTGAATGTGCAAACGATTACACTAAAACCAACATATCAACTTGTAGAAACAGCAATACATTATGGTGCCTTAATTTTATAACCCTCGGTGCTTTGAAGTTAAAGCATACTTTTCTAATGTAATATTCACCGAACTGATCAGAGAATTCGTCACTTGTTTTCTCAAATACAACACTTTAGAGGACTACTACGTTTGCACATTAATAAATGATAGTGGCATCATATAATTTCTGGCGATGTGGAAAGGTGAATATCAATATATCTAAGGACTCTTGGGGAATGAGGACTTGCATATGAAACTACATTTATCAGACTCCTTCACGGGACCATGTCAATTTCACAACAATTAACTCGGCTTAACCCTTTCTTTACGCTATTGAATATTGGGTTATGTTATGTTTATAACATGATAATTAAATAAGCGAAATAAAACACGCGTTTTCGATCATCAGGTCTTAAGCAAATTGTGTAGAATGTACCCAGATTGCTTCTGGTCAGTGTCTCAACAATTTGGTATGTCACGTTGTTTTTCAATCATTTTGAAAGTTTATTATGATAACTACGGTTATTGCTCGATTTGTCGGAAAACCAACGCATGTATCACAGTGTGTTTGATTTTGCATCATAAAAAATGTACCATATGGCCAACACATGTATGTACAAATAAGACACGGCTTTCAATAAACGTCTCAAAATAATTATGTAAATTTCGGAATTATCATTCAATTTTATTGCAATTGTACTTAAGTCTAAACTGACATTTTTCATTAGCAGGTGAATCTTAAGGACCATAGCAATACTATTTTAGTGAAATAAAAATGTTGAGACTGAGCAAATTCTTAGCTTTTGAAGGTTAGCTTTTGAAGGTTAGCTTTGGACGTTTAGGTGACCCGGCCATTCAGACTATGGTTTACTGTAGAGTCTTTTTTAAGGATATTCACGCCTGAAATCGATTTGTTTATTATAACAAGAAACATGTTTACCGTAGTTTTTCAAGTAGAGGTACATGTTAGTAGTTTGATTCTTACATTATAAAATTTGAGCAACACATCCTAAAAAATTATATTCGGAGAAAGCAACCAGTTTTCAAAGGAGTATGAATTAAAAACATCATAAATCATGAACGACAGAAACCAATCAAAGAAAACTAATAAGGCGAACAAAACGTATCAATATGAATGAAATAACATAATTTAATGTATTGTGCAATGGTTATGTTTTTCTTGTTAAAAAGTCAAGATTTTAAACGATGAATAAAACTCCTTCGAAAACTGTTTTGTTTTCCCAAACATTTCATGTCATTTAAGACATTGACATACGGGTATCTTTGGTAAGAATCTACTTATTTATATGTTACTAAACTTTAAAAAAAAACATCGGTAAAAGTTGTCTTGTTATAAAAGAAATTCAATTTCAGAATTTAACACCTAATGAGTGAACACCCTTAAGGCCATTTTTCGATTAAAACAGTGCAAATCCAAATCAGACGGAGTCGTTAACGTATGTCAAGGTAGCATTCGGTATTTTGATAAATGATATTTTAGCAAAGATCCACTAACAAATATATATATTGCGTGCATGACTAATATCTTATACAAAGACCTGTGAAACAAATATTTACTTCCGGCTTTATTTCATATCTTTCGTACAAAATGATCAATTTTACACACATATTAAAGCTCATTAAAAGTATGCTGAAACTCAAATATCATATACTATTAACCATAAAGATAAGACAATTCGCAGGACAATGACAGACACGTTACACTCGTTGCTTAAGATGTCATAGCTAAACAGTGCATATGCTGATCAGATATATCCTGCAGTAGCTGTCTGCTCTGGTCTTTACGGTTTACAATAAGCGTTTATATTCGTAAATATGGAATTAATCGTTAACAGGCATAAGTTGTGAATTGTCCTAACAACACATGTAAATGTAAGAGTTTGATAGCAAAGTAATATTAACATATATACACCGTATTCTCAAAAAGCGTTACACATATATTTATTTTGACAAAACGATGAGTTGCATGGAAGACTATGTCGTCTATGACAAAGGTCATGCTCATACAAAATAGCAATTCAGTATATTTTCCTTGAATAATTTCAAGAGGTCATATTTTTCGCATGAAATATTCGTGCTTTTTGGGTAGGTAAATGCTACTCTTTAAAATGCAATTCGATGTTATTTATGTGAGTGTTTAGCAAGTGCTGAAACTTAAATATGCTAATGTGTTTAACCAACTCACCTACTCACTTAATTATTAAGTATCACCAAATAATCATGTATTAGAATGACAATATCTCTGACTTCATTTTTGTCTTTTCAATTTAAACTGTTTTTTTTTAGAATTTAGTATCATCATATAATTCTATATAAGAATGCACATATCTCTGACATCATTTTGTCTTTTCATTTTTTTTACATCGGATCTTTTACCAAATACACTGTTATGCTATTGCAATAAACATTAGATTCGATGTAACATCGTGATAAGAGACGGACTTTCGTGTCCTGATTTTGGCAAGTAGTTTTAATCATTCCTCTGTGAGTTATGAAAATCTTAACGTCTGTACATTAAATCATATGCATGCGCCAGTCGGGGAAACTCATAATATATCTGTTTTATGATAACGCATGTTGATTTGCTATTTTAACTATCCTGGCGCCAAAACTGCGGGTCGTTCAAAACCTCTGATTTTCAAATACTCATCATGGGACTAACATTTGTTTCAAAACATGAAGTCCCGAATCATACAATATTTTCAATAAAGTTTTTAGGCGGCATTTACACCGGCACTGCGAAACTAAAAACAAATAAACACAACACAGTTATGTGTTGTTGTGTTTTTGCCGAATTATATAATAAAACCAAATCACTTAAAGAACCCTCTCGGCTGCTTGATTGTTTTTCAAAATATCTGTTAAATGCTTCTTCATAGAATTGCAAACGGTCAAACTAATTTTTCGGGAAAAAGCCGTGCATCGTTATCATAATGCAGGTGACAGCATTAATAACAGATATTAGATCACATCCCGTTTATCCTCAATCATAAGAGACAGATATTATTAGATTCTGCTATGTCTGTTGCCTTACAATACCTTAAACATGAAATTCTAGTCATGTAAACTGCATATATCTTTATGAATGCGTCACGCAATTTTAAGTTATAAACCGAATACTATGTGAAAAAATTACTTGGCTATATTCATTCCTATCAAAATTAATCTTTCTCATTCAACTTAATTGAAGAAGAGTTATTGTTTGGCTTAATGATTATTTAGTAGTTATATAGGTAAGGAAATTATTCAGACTTCCTAAGTTCGTCTATTTACAATGTATTGCCTATACTAAATATTGTCCTTTAAATTGAAGTGTCGTACAGCAATGACAGCATGTATTCGAGTAAGACGGCATTTTAAATGTGTATCACTTATATCAATTTCGTTGTCAAATGTCAGTTATATTATAACAGGTATCTCTGACAAGTATTTGTGCTTTAAGCTTTCTTGGTCAGTGTAGATGTATATTCCAGCACTGAAAAAGGCAACTCTTGAAATATAAATTAATGCTTCTGAGCATGTGTTTGTTAACGAATATGTATAAAAAAACTAAATCAACCTAGAAACGTTATGATAATACTGTATGTAATCTAAATAAAGTGTACTGATAAATATGTTTTGCGATGTGTCCGTCTTGTCTGTTTACCCTTTCGGTGCCAACGTCATAAAGCGCAATTGAAAATAAAACCTCCTCAAATTGATCAGGGAACTCTTCGTTGCAACATTTAATGCCTAGTTTTCCTATTGAGGATTTGGAAAAGTCATATTTTGTATATAAGCTATTAGATTTGAAATCTAATTATAAAGCCGAATTTAAAGTTGGTACCGAGTGAGTTAAATGATGTCCTCTCAATGTGATATTTCTTCAAAACCGTATGCCGACACTCTTAATTAGGATGACTACGGATAAATGAAATTAAGATCTGACGCGGGGATAGTGTTTAGAAAAATGCTCACTTGAATAGATAGCTTTACGGTATATTTTCTACTCATTTTTGTCTACTTTGATTTGTTTGCTTTTACTCGAAATGTATCATGTCGTGAAATATCGCCGGTATGCAGTTCAAAACAGGTCTGACCTGATGAAAAATTTGTGTTTTGTTTAAATCAATTGATAGTAACAGATTTATACTTGTTTCTCTTACCAGTTTGTGCATAAAGTTGTGATTCTCAACAATTGAAAAAATGCCAAGCATGCATTTGGCGGCCTCTTAAAAAATGAGGCAGTGTTGGTCCAAAAGACTGATTATCGTTGTATGCAGATTGACAGTAATGCGGAACGCTCTTAAAAGAGAGTACTGAATTACTGCCGTTTTGCAGAAAGCGATCACCTTTCATAATAAGAGATATTATACCTTATTTGATGGCCGCTAAAGACAGGTTCGACTGTATTATTACCGATTGTGATGGTGTATAGAATCTGTGGTTGTCTCTTATATGTCATATTTGAATTGCATTATACACGTTTTAAACTGATATTGGTTTTATCTGTAAATGCATTTGATATACCTTACAATGAAGATACTCAAATAAAGAAAAATATATACATGTGTCACTAAATTAATAGAGTCTTGCTAATTGAACAGGCGACAATGTTAGCAGAGAGCAATTTTGTCAGCGGGCTAAGGGTTAATGAGCTAATTTTCTAGGAACAGTGCTGCCATATTTCGAGCCAAACCAAACGTGGAGGTCGTTTTTGGTACATTAATCGTGGTGTGTTTGACAGAAAAAGTTTCAGTTGTCTTAATTCGAATCAAATTGCCAATAGGGAAAGCTTTGCAAATTAATGTTTTAATTAATTAATTGATAATATTTGTAACTTTTTAAACGCGTTTGGTTTTCAAAGGTGGTAACTGATCCGCGACTTCACGATTTGCATCATATTTTATTCCGGCGACAGAGGAATCGTTAAAATTTCTTATCTTGAGCTAGCGGTTAGAAAACTTTAAAAAAAATTATCCGCTTAGTAAATACAGTGCACGCAATCCATTTCCAGATATTTCATAAATACTGTTATCGCAGTTTTAAGACGCAAGCTAATTTCTGATGTTGTTGGTATTTACAAATCAGTTGCCCCTTCTTTGAGAAATCCATCGGTGTATGGGAAATATTTGATCCCGTAAGCTAAGACGCCGGGGATCAGCGTCTAACCCGAGCCTCTCTTCTTTGGTGATACTCGTAACTATTTACTTCATTAGATGAACATATAGCAGACAACCTATTGAACAAACGATGATTTGGAGCTAAACGCAATACATGTTTGGTTGGTGTCATTCATAGAGGACGTATGTGTAATTTTGGCAAAATGTCACTTAAGTCTTTTTAGTACTACACCGACGAATGGTGTTGTTGCTGTTGCCAATAAATGTCAGAAAGATATCGCTTGGGTGTTAGCCATGCAGCCATACCCTCTATATACCAAACAGGCGCACCAAGACTGAAACAGTTTTACGACGCGGATATCGACTTACGTTACTTAATTGTACATTAATATGATACAAATCATCACTCATGGGCGCCATTTATTTATCATCTTCTACCGAGCTTATCGATCCTAAATATAGTTACATGAGAAAGATACGGAAGGTTAATGATTTGCCTCATGGACAAACTGGGCACTCGGACGTATCAGAGAGGTTAGACCTAGGTCCAGCTTTCTGTTTAAAACGAGACCTCGTGTGTGTCATTAAATCACAATTTGTTATTGATTTAGAAGTAAGTACTGGTGGTCTCTAAAATGCAATCGGTGTAACTCTGTCGTAGCCTTGGCGGCTGGTCTGCGTCTGCCTTGTTTGCAATAATCGATTTTCCCATGGCGCTGATTATAATGTCATTGATAAAGAATGACGCTTATTGCAAAAAGTATGTATACTTACAACAGCTGCTGCACTTTTAACCCTTTACCGCGATAGGCGACTTAAAACCACCACTGCAGTCAATGCAGTTTCAGATCAGACGCCGCCGCGGTGACTTCACTTTTTTTGCAACAAAATTTAGTCCGAATATTAGGGTTTCGAAGAAGCCAAAGTTTATTTAATTATTTAAGTGTGTTTGGACTCGTGTGTACGTGTGTGTGGATGTGTGTATGCGTGTGTGACTGTGCTGATTGGGTGGCTGTTTTGTGTTGTATGTGGTGTGTCCTGCAAGACCTTTCTATCTACTTTGATCCTAAACCATTTACAAAAACTAAATTCAAATTTGGCGGCGAAATATTTAACGCGACCACTGGCAATGGCACATTCAATATGATTGATATATTTCCTGAGTAAGCGTGATGACCCCTTCAATTGAAAACAGTTCAAACATTTTTGCCATGTCGTCGGCCAAGTATGAAAGCTCTAGTTTTGCTTATGCCATGTCGTTGGCCAAGTATGAAAGCTTTAGTTTTGCTTATGCAAGCAATTTGTCGAACAAAACACAATTCTCTGACTCAGAACTGCCTTCTTTTCATTTGTAAATAATTGAAACCAATATCAGCCGCATCGTTTCGAAGGTGATCTTCTCATTTTCTTATAATTAGTCAAGACCAATAAAAAATATTCAGGATAAAACATTCTCTTTATGTACACATTTCTTCATTGCATAAAATATATCAAATTTTAAATAAGTCAATCAATATATTCTAATGGGGTACTAAAGGAAGAACGACTCTGAAATGAAACTAGTTACATGTAAATCTAAATAATGAACCAGGGATAGATAACAAAACGACATTTGGTTTCAACAAATAACGCTACATTATTATCCTTTTAATTCAGGCTATTTTACTCTTATCTTTTATTGAGACTATAGTCAGTATTACCTTGTTTGCAAACAGCTTGGATCCGATTAATTCGCCGAATAACACGGCACTGATTCGATTCCAAGCAATTTAACACTCCCCCGATGAATAAGTATAACTTCGGACGATTTAAAAAAAGCGGACGGGATATTGAGCAGACTACGACGCCTGCAGCGGGGAAAGGGTTAACATCTAAACGAAAATGAATTTGCAATATATTTGATTTTATATCGCCACATTTTACCCTGGTGAACAATAAACCTCTTTGTATGTATGTGCTGATTTCTAAACTAAACTCGAAATATCAATTTCGAAACGAGATAATATATATATAATCAAAACAGGGATTTTTATCCACCAGCATTATTATTCTTGACCCATTATGCCAGATGCTATTTTCAGATTTATCTTCAACGAAAGTATCTAATTAAAATCTTTTTTTAAAAACAGAAAAATGCCATTTGCAGATTTTGCTTCATTCTGTCTCGCCATTTTTATTTCAAGCAGCTTAAAAGTGTAAAAATCGTTTCCTTAGTACATCGACCCGATTGCTTTTGCAAACAATGTAGACCAACACCAGGTTCATTCGATTAGCCTATTCGTTGATCAGGGTATTCTCTGTTTGCGCTGCATAATTTGAATATAGAATCTGCTTGCTCAAAGTCTAAATTTTACCAAGGAATATGTTTTATATCAGTTGAACAACAAATACTATGTTTCTAATATTTTTAAGTATTCGTAGGTGGAGTTTTATATAGACATTCAGCATTAAACGCGACTAGACTGTACGCAAATAATTTAATACCTTCCCCATATCTTTCATTTCTATTCTTAAATTGTACACCAAATGTCTCATCTCAGAATAATTGCTTACTGGTACAGTTTATATCGAATAACACAAGATTAGCTGTAATGCCAAAATAATAAACACTACGCGTTATTTCGTCGTCTCAATTTCTTCAGTTACGACTCTCTTGATCATCATATTTCGTATCATAATGGTTAAAATGTTTATGTGCCTATGTTCGATATGTAGTTACCGCTAGTAACGAGGGTTTAATACTTTCTTGCTGCAGGCCAAACAGTGTTTTAGTCTAATCCTTATCCTCCTGCCAAATTTCTCGTCTGCTGAAATTCTCGTCTGTAGGAGTTTTTACCAATGTACGATTCTCTTGAAAATTGTCTGAGTGTCAAACAGTTTGCACCCGGATTAGATGCCAAGATACTCGGCGTCTGTTTCAGGGCCAAGCAGGTTGAAGATATAGCACTGTGCTCCCGGTTGGCTGCTAATAACCGAAGAACGTCTTACACCTTTCGATTAAATACATGGGAACATTTGGTAATTTACCAAATATGAGAAATTATTCTCACGTGATGCACGGTATTCATCCTTTGAAATAAACTGAAAAATATTTAGCTATTAAAACGATTATAGTTCAACTTAGGAAGAAATAGAAGAAAGTTGTATCCCGTTAATACATAGCGCATATCGACACGAATGCGAATGAGTTTTAAAACACTGTGTGAAATTGAGCATTTCTAACAATGTTTTCCAATAATTTTCTGTATTCTAGTTAACTGCTATGTTTAGCAGATGCTTCCATTGTTAGTCTAAACAACATATGACGAAACGGGTTAATTCTTTCAATATCACCTTTATAACACTATCGCAAATAGTGCAATCCTAGATCAGCCTTTGCCTTTCCAATGAGGCGTCTGTTCAAGGACTTCACGTTTTGCCATATTATTAAGTTTAGCTATAGAGCTATCAGAAAGAGTAAAAATGATTCCTTTATATCTATCTTTTTCTTTTCTTAAAACAATTTGATCTGAAGACGACAGTTTTAAATTCATCACCGAAAAAGTTTATCATTAAAGACTAGCAACTGCTGAATGCAAAGCGACGGTCATACAGAATGTCCCTCTGAAATAAGGCTTCCATGCACTAGCTATATATTCATGCAGAACTACTCTGTACTACATTTTACATTACATATATATAATATACATAATATGAAAAAAGATAAATGACACTACATGGTGTTTACTTTTATCTGCCGACCGGTTTCATTATCATTATATATTTATCGATGTTGCTAAATGTCGTTTTTAAATTCATATAATATTCATGAAATAGTTAAACATATGTTAACAAAAAGTCATAGCCGATACCATTGTGGTAGCCTAGACTATGTGATACAGTTTATTTTATTTATCATGATGAATAATATAAATAAGACAACTTCAATATCAAATATAGATAATGAATTGATTATATTGCAAAAAATATGGATCCAAACATGCATATTAAATAGGCCGGAAAAAAGCTTAAACACTTGGTAGGTGCCGTACTGTGTAGACTCAGACCAGACATATATGACTCTGGATCTATTTGTTTAAATATTGATAGGATGCTTTTCCTTAGATACTGTTTTGAACGAAAAGAAAGGTCACACAGTTTTGGCATGCTTTTTTTTCATAAGGACAGTTAGGCATACTGAATGCAATTTGCTCAAGACAGAAACACCGTATTCCAGTTGCCTTGGTCTCTAATTTTTGAATGGAAAGTAAATAATGACCTTAAATCCCATTCTGAAATGATTACACTTATATGCACTTGAGAAGAAAATGTTTTGTTGTTCTGATATGTGTTTTTATCTTGTACAGTATAATACTATAGGGCTTACTTTTCACGCCTAAAGAAGTGGTTATTTTTTTGCACAATGTTGCAAGTCCAATTCCAATGTGAAACTGGCTTCAAAGCATTGCGAAGTATTTAAGTGGGATTAAACGTTTTACAAAGAACATTGACCACTCTAACTATTTATATACAGCGATTTTTTTTTTTTTGAAAATACATACATCCGGTGTTTTCAAATTCATCGTATTATAGGCTGATTGTATGTCCTTAATATTTATTGTTACTTCCGATGCTGATAGTAATTATAAGTTCACTCTACAACCATTATTTTCATGTTCAAAATCATCCTGATTTATAATGCTGTGAATAATTTCTCGATTAACACGGTGACGCTGGCAGTTAAGCAAGATTGATGATACAAAGTCATATTTACAGCACTATTTGCATCGCTTGTCAGTCAGAACTGATTGCTTTGTCAGTCATTACTGCAAACGTCCTTATATGATTTTAAGAGAAATCACAAAGCTGTCTGGATGCCTGAATGTACGTAAATGTACGCTCTATATAAAGTTTGCAATATATATTGTCGTGGCGGTGTTTTGTTGAGACATCGCTTTACACACGTCCATTAAGTACAGGTTTGAACAAAGAATATTTGAATATACAATCAAACCGGTGTACACAGATTACCAATGAAAAGCTGATAGTGTTGCCTTTGTTCACCGAAGGCTGTTATTTGTAGGTAACATTTAAAACGCAATTAGCATTTGGTATATTGCCAATTGTTTGTTGGCAGGTTGACTGTTTTTCGGAGGTGCACACTAACCCAGGTTTGACTGTATAGACATAAAAAGTGTGCCATATTTATGAATTGCACACACTATTCAGATTTTTTATAAAAGGGCTTTCAAGCTAAAATCTTAAAAGCGTAAAATGCATCATTTCTGCTGTGAAGATTATTTATATAAGTACTAGCTTTTCAAATCGTTGTCTCATTTTGGGAAATCATTTTCAGCATATCTGTGATTATAACTAAGGCCTCCAGAAAATGCCGAAGCTACAAGAAAAGCTATTCATTCTTTCCAGACGTATTACTCTAAACAGACTATAAGGCGTTTGTGATATATCATGTTTCTTTGACATTAAAATCACAAGTAGATCTACACTACAAGTATATCCATTAGTTAACCTTTTGCAATGCTAATGCTGATTCAGTTATTTGTTTGGAATCATTTGAATTCAGATAAGACGCCGCGAAACAAGGTTTTTATGTTTTTATGGATCCAACTCTTTGCAATTGCTGGAGATAAAATATTCTACTCTTCGTGAAGCTCAATGGTGAAAGTACGATCAGGCAACAGGGTTTTAACTCTTTCCTCCGCAAGCTAGTTTTAGACTAATCCACAAGAAATTGAACTTATGAAAAATATGAAAATCGAGGCAACGGATTATTGTATTAAAATACTTGTTGGAAATGAAGCATTTGCTCGAGCAAATGCTTCATATTCTACTTTGTTTTAAAGACATCAACTATAGAGGCGCGAAACGGAGGAAAGGGTTAACGTATACGCATTTGACAAAACTTCTTTTTTGTTTAATCTTCCATCCATATATATTATATCCTCAAGTCGAGCTTCATTATCTCGCACTCGGAAAGGTCAAATTTATGCTGTAATCGAAATCTGAATTCCGTTTTGTTGATACTTGTCGAGGACGGATGGAATATTATGATAAGTTCGAATAAACCTTAGCTCAAATTTAATTCGAACTGCTGTTCGTTTTGTTGTTTGTTTTGTTGTGGTATGTCCTGCAAAACCTATTTATCTACTTTTATGAAATATACACCCTCCCTCAATTTTGTCATAACAGACCTCCTGACTGTATTGTCAGAATGTGAACGTTTGCTTTTATGCAACTTTAATATGGCATATTGAGAAATCAGCAAATATTGTATGGTTTCGTCATGTTCTACAACCATTGCAAAAAACAAACATTTTGTGCATTGTCAACTTCGGGAAGGCAATTAAAACATTCCTTGCACTTAATTATTGCGGTAAGTTAATGTGACCCAGCAACTTAACCTATCTGCCAACAAAATGTTATTTTTTAGTTCCATTAGTACTCTCCAAAGAAGGATTAACCGGACGACTTTCTTGTTTTCATCGATAAAGTGCGTGTTATTATAGGTCACCATACAACAGAGATTCAGGATTTTAAATATTTTCTCGTAATATCTCGAATGAGCAATTGTACAAGAAAAAACAAGCCAATTAGAGATCAAATTATAGCGATGAAATTTCTTTAATCGATGTAGATACTGTGATGTATTGGAACTTCGATATTTAAGTCGTTAATGCTCGCCCGATGGGGTCCGGATATTAGGTTTGAAACACGAACGTCTACTTGGCAGCGCCAGGTTAACCTTTCGCACGCGGAGTAAACTGACGTCTGCTAAATTGTCGTCTGCGGAAATGTTATGTATGGAATATATATTTTGTTTCTGCCATACGATATAAAGAGTGTAATCGGAGAGGCAAATAATTTTGATCTTGATGAGACGCCGAGCTTCTCGACGTATCATCTGAATCCAAATTGTTTGTAAAGTAATAGTGTCGTTACGTGATGAAAACAGAATGTCAATATCAGATGACACTTATTGGCAGTAACATTGGCTTTATTAACGGATACGTCTACGTCACGGTAGACTAAACGCGCACAACAACAACCAATAGACGTTAGTCGGTCATAGACGAGCATGTTATTGTGTCGTCGTTTACTAGAAATATACATAAATGGATTTGAAGCTTGAAACTCAAATATAATTGGAAGCAACTATTTAAACACACTAGGGCAGTGATTTAGATCGACGAAGATAGACAGAGCCTATTGTGTATTTCAATAGCGATGCAAGTGGCAGTTTGGCAAAATGGCATTCACATCCAGGCATACTAACGATATTCTCATTTCTGTAAATGTCTTACATTTATTTACATTTTCCCCAAATGTGCACATTTTAATGAAAAAATCAATTACATTACCATTTCTGGACGATGCTTAGATTTGATGTATACGTGCACTCGACTGCATAAATAACTAGAATGCAAACTTATCCTTTCAAATATTATTTCATAGTTGCTTTTTCCAGTTTTTTGTTACAGTAGGACACTTTGTTTGAGCGTACTAGTTTATATTCATTTTCCTTCCACTAGTTGGAATTATTCAAAGAAGCAAAATATCCGATTTCGAAAACTAATGATACTGAAACTTTTATGAACATGGACTTTCATTATTTTTTATCAAACTTGATCGTTACGTGCTCTGTCGTAAATATTTGGTTGTTCGAAGCGAAATATTTCAGCTATATTGTATCGCTACCAACATAACTATTCATGTCAGAAATTTTTACTCGGGTAAAAAGTCAAACAAAATTTAACAAAATAGCCAGAATCAATTGATGTAATATTCAATTGGTGCACTTTGAGTTTAGAGCAGTTAATTGGTCAATTTTCCTGAATAAAAGCATAGATTAAATCAATTACAGAGATGCTAAAATAAAATCGAGAAATTTAATCTCTAACGTGTTTACGGTATCGAGATTCAGCACGTTAAGCCAATGGTCCCGATTTTACTAAACGTCTCGAGTTGATGTCTGGCTAAATATCAACATTAAGTTTCTACTTTGTATTTATCATTTAATTTGATTGCCCTTGCCATTAAATTCAGATCGAAGTTGAACATTTGAAATTGAACACAGTTTCAGATTTAGAAGCTCACTGAACGCGGGGCCAGTACACCTTGTACGTATTATATCAACACATATGTTTCTTTGTAGCTGTACCGATCGTAGTAAATATATTTAGTATATAAGGCATCGATAAACATCAGGCGTGATCTTGAGATAAGTAGACCAACATGAAATAATAAGATAAGTACTTTTACCGCATGATACAAACATGTGAAACATAATATCAAATAGTGAATGAGTGAGTAGGGTTAAACGGCACCGCGACACTGAAAAGGTTATATATTTATTAATTAGATTGAATTACTTATGTTAAATTCGAACTTCGAGTCATTTGGACTTAAACGAGATACCGTAACGAGTTTCGACTGTATAATCAATATTTCATGAATATTATAATATTAAACTTACAAATGTCTTCGGTTTATCTCAATATATTATATTTCTATCACATATCAGTGTGTAACATTATATAACCAGAATGATAAGTCCGTTTCCCAAGTTAGAGGGCAAGATGGAAGTAAAAGAGAGGTTTTAATAAAATACAGAGAGTCATTATCGAGCCTAAACAGATATTCCAAATTTGGTAAATGTGTATAGTTCAACCATTAACTCCATAGATACGCGATGTGACACATGTGTAACAGATAACTAATGAAAATAATATGGAAAATTCAGCACTTGCTTAACAAAATTTTAATAGTGTGTTTTCAATTATCCTAAAACATATTTCGAGTCATACTATATTTTGATTGAGATTGAGTCTACAATAATATGTGGAGTAAAGGTTTAAGCACCAACAGCCGCAATAAGTCGTAATAGTTCTTTTATGACAGATCACGTGACCATTTGCGGTTTTTCGGTGATTTACATGTAGCCTAAAGTAATTATTCAACTACGGAAACCAAACAGTTCACACTAATGTAGACATAAATAGTAGCTGAACCCCTGAACTTAGAGAAACGTTAATTATCAGAGAGTATATAATTGATGATATATGTGTTCGGTTATCGATGTATCATAAATAATACTTTCATGCTGAATTGCTGATATTTTGTAAAGGTACCGTTTTGCTGAGTTTAAAAATAGATTAAAATTTACATTCTTGGGAAGTTATACGATATTAAAAACCGTCACAATTTTCATTGTTACATGTATAAACAATTGAAATGTTTCGCGTTAGATGATAAAAATGGTTTCATGAATACTTTGGCTTGCTCAGTTTATTGTTATTGATAGTGTCTTCCATGAAAAAATGTAAGGATACCCATAGTGTTTACCTTTTCCTTCACAAGCTGTTTTAGACATATCCATAATGAAAGAATACGATGAAATACATGAAAATCAAGGCAAAGGAAAGCTACATATTTTAGATTGTATTCAAAGCATTGTAGGAAATGAAGCATTTGCTAGTGACGCTCAGATGCTTTATTTCCTACAATATTTTCAATAATTATCAGTTATAGAGGGCGTTAAAAGGGACTTCTGTGGAGAAAAGGGTTAATATTTTTATTTGTGCATAGAGGAAACGTTGTTATTGTGATGTTTGAGGTACAAGAAAGATATAAGTACGACCAAGTTCTGATTTGCAAATACACATCGTTTAATTATATAGGAGTTCAAGCAATATCATAATTATATCCCCATGTATATAAGAGACTATTCGATTACCTTTCAAATTTTAACTTTTGCTCAAAATTACCTCTGTGTAGTTCTCCCTTAATTTTACTTCCATCGTATTTAGAGTTTGACTGTCAGTGAAAATGCACCAGTGCGAAGTGAAAATCATAACTACGTCACCGCTGAAGGCGACTATTCTCGCCATTACAAATGATGCCGTCCCAGATCGTGCGCCGTCTTTCAAATAGTCAACTGATCTGGGACATTACTGAATTATATCTAACCCGGATATTGAGGGATCAGAAAACGAAACTCAACACAAGCACCCTTTAGCAGCGATGATTCTAACTACGGTTGAACACATTGTGAAAATTGAAGAGAAAAGGCTTCATATTACATTTTTTTTAAATTACTCAAACTTCAAGTTGTTTTATCTTAATCAAACACCCTATCCATAAGCTTATTTCATTGTTGATAAGTCTAAAAACCTCATGTTGAGTAAACGGGTAAACCAGTGTAAGTCGATATCTCGTGCGTAAATCGTCTCCTCAGCAAACACAACATAACGTAAAGTGCAAATCTCTTTTGTAAGTATGGAACTCTACTTAAAATACGCACCAGGTCAAACAAATAGCCAATAAAATGTTTTTGTGCGATATTTGAAGACAATGTTTTATATGTTAAAAGATTGTAAAATAGAAATATATTTAATAAACCAAACAATCTGTAAAACAGATCTAAGAGATGGTAGCGCTTTTCATACTGCCAAGATAGTGTCAAAATCACGTGTTGAAAATTGCAATGGTTATTACATTCTCTGCATAGAGAAGTCCATGGCATACGTTAGAAAACAACACGTAGGAAGAGTGACAGTAACTGACCATACATATTATGTCACTCAGTGTTTTTATATTCCTCTTTTTAGCTTGTATACTTCTTCGTTGTATATCTCAAGGGCCGTAAGATAGTAAGTCGATGACATTTTGCTTGTACTTAGCCCTTTGCCTGCTTTTTGCGAATATGGTGATTATTCAAACAGCTTGGATCCAGATCAGACGCCGAAACACTCAATGTCTGATCTGGATCCAAACTGTTTGTCGTTCAGACAATAAGTTCACCAAATTTGAAGAAAATCGGACGGTAGTTAAAAATGAAGCAGACGATATGTTAAAAATGAAGCAGACGACAATTT
>JAULCE010338728.1:0-10400 GCA_032359355.1 Macoma nasuta | reverse complement strand
ATTGATCAGACGCCGAGTTACTCGGCGTCTGATCAAGCTCCAAGCTGTTTGCACAGGTTACTACAATTACGTTTTTTTTACGCAACAGTCTTCCAAAGGATATCCGACCAAAATATAGGATAGCTTTGTAGATACGTGTTTACTGTTTAGCCTTTCCTCCACATAAGCGCCTTTTAATGCCTCTGTAACGGATGGCTATTGAAAACATTGCAGGAAATGGAGCATTTCCTCGTAACGAGCAGTTCCTCATTTCTTACAATGATTTCAACACGATTAAGAAATGCTATTTTTCTTTTGCCCAGATTTGCATATTTTTCTAAAAATAGTTTCCGTTCAGATTCCGTTCAAGCTCCAGGCTGTTTGACACTCAGATTGTACTAAGTTAAATAAAGATTAATATTTATATAAATTTGAGCAGACGACAAAAAGTGCAGACGAAAATATCGCAGACAACAAGTGTGTGTCTTTCAAAGGATATTCGACGGGGTACGAATACGTCACGCGAAAAGGGGAACTCGGACATAGCAAACAGTGAAGCCCCAGACCAGCCGCCACGTCACTGACGTAACGACTGGTCAGGGTCTGCACTGTTTGCAATCTTAGAGGACATCCAATTCAGCTGAGTCAGCGCTTAGTATATGTCCCAGTGTCCCTTTTCATGTAACGTCGGCCATTTGTTTTGGATAGTAGAGGGCAGGCTTCTGTTGGTTTTGATCTGTAGCAAATAGTGTGGACCCTTATTAGACGCCACGCCAAAGACGTAGTGACTGGTTTGGTTCTACACAGTTTGCAATACCTTAAGGTTTGAAATCGAACATCGAGGTTCATACTTGTATATTCAAACGTCACTAGCTTCGAGATGCATTTGAGCGACAGGCGTGTCTACCATGCTTGCAATGTCAAACGTTTAGAAAAGTTCTCCCTTTGGAAATGTAACATAACTGACTCCAGGTCCAGATGTCACTAACTCGAGCTTTATCTAAAAGTTCAGCTTTTTATTTCTCCCTTAATTGACTTGCCACTGCGCTAAAATTGGGACTGCGAGCGAAAATTTCATTTGTGTCAATGAAGTTGAATGAGCAATCACTTTTATTGATGTTGAGCAAAATCTCAACTCAATTAGTAAAATCGGAGTCTGATTAGACGTTGGCATCATTTGACGTTTCATTCGGTGTCAAGGTTCTTGACCCCTCTACCTGTAGTTCCTACACTTAAAGCTGAACATATCTATCTCTCTAGAGAAACAAATTGTTTAAGCAGTCGATAAAAATGATCAGACAACAACGTTAACTGATGTTAATACTTAGCCCGCTTTTCGTGCCTGTGAGGATATACACAAATAGCTTGATTCTGTTCAGACGCCGAGTAAATCGGCGTCTGCTCATGTTCCAAGCTGTTTGAAACTCAAACAATAATTCAACCACATTTTTATTAAATTAAACAACGACTATGATAACCAGCAGGCGACATTTTGAGAAGACGACAAATTTAGCAGCGGGCTACGGGTATTCAGGGTTAACCCCTTCACTGCCGGAAGCAAGTATGTACATGTGCTATAGTTCACCTGCTATATTTTTAAACTGCACAGATTAATTTAGTTTTTAGAAAAATATTGAGCGAGGGTCAAACAGCTTGGATCCGGATGAGACGCCGAGTTACTCAGCGTCTCATCCATATCTAAGCTGTTTGCATATGACACTATGATTTGGGGGTAGCCAGTGACGATTATTAAAACCTAAAATCGGAATAAAATACGTGCGTGTTTAATTTCTTGATACGTGTCAAAGTCGACGAGGAAATTTGGTTTAGTTCGAATAACACGAAATTTGCATTTAATTTAACCAGAAAAACAATACACAGTCTAAAAGAAAAGTGTGTATAGCGCGTTTTGCTTATACTCTGCAACCTATTAAACTATGATGATATTTTATTCACGGTTAAATGCAGAAATAATTACCCTCGAAATGCATGCGTTTGCCTTTGTTTTGGCGATGTCGATTTCCGACAAATTAGAGGTATGCTGTTATGCAATATGTCGTAAGTGCAACTCGCAATAGATCGCATATGCAACTGTATCCGATTAATCACACACTATGACGAGTAGAGCAAGGAAAAAAGCAAATAACTTTATCAATCTAATAAGTTTGTAAACCCAATATCACGTGCGCGAATAGTCAAATGGATTCTCACAATGTCTATTGGCAAAAATCTTTTAAAAAATACAAAGGTTTTCAATAGAAAATCCTTAAAAATTACCCTCAGGAAAAAGGCGAGAATTTCACCGTCGATTCTCGCGTTTTTTGTCTAATAATAACATGGACAAAAAGATGCGGAATGAAAAGGGTGATGACACTAAGACGATTCCGTAATAGCCCACCACACACTTTCTTTTTTTAACTCAGTAAAGCTAATATCAACAGAAATGTGGGTTTGTATACATAATTTCTCCCCGCCCATAACGCTGACATAATTACGACACCTGATTTAGCGACAGGTTAATGCATTTTTGAAAAAAATAAATTTGCACAAACATGACAATAACTTCGATCTCATTTGACGAAATATAGCTTTTGCCTACCAGTGAAAAAAACCGATTTTCACTGACATGCAAAAGTTCATTGGAGTGGCAATAACAATATGGGCGAACTCTGAGATTAAGCATGATGTCAGCTCGAGAAGTTTAGTAAAAGTGGGTCCAGAGCTATACTTGTACAGGATATAAACAGTGTTATCTGCCTAAATTGTTCACCAGGGTGAGCGATGTGTATTTTTAACATTTTAAACATTTTTCACGTCTGAATTGATACTCACTATAAAACGGGAAATGCAAATGGAGCGATAAAATAAATAGGCATTGTCGTTGGTCTTTTCAATGTTTAGTTTAAGCTTGGCCTACTTTTAATTCTCAGGAAACATTATCTATAAATCATTATCTGTAGGAGAGCTGTATTCTAAAATATATGCACACACATTGCAAAAGCAATGCTGTGTTTTGTCGGTTTTCTTCTAAAACCACGTAAATGTCTCTTGGGGAAATGGGCACGTGTAAATAGGGAAAACGCATCAATGTTAGTCAAAAGTACGTTATTATTCACGTTTTTTTTAAGAATTCGTCTGTGTTCTTGTTAAACCACATATGTGCAGTTTTAAAAAAAAATGGCACATGCGAAGTTTAAAAAGAACACGACGATTTCTTCATAAATCACGTTATAACAGTGTCATTTGCTAAAATGACAGTTACGTGTTTTTGGAGAACGTTTATATTGATTTCCAAAGCCATGTAAGTGGCAGTTTCGTGCTGTTCGAAGAAAATTGACATTATACCTTCATCAGGAGAAGAGATTAAACACAAAAGCTGATTTGAGTATACCCAGTAGTTTGTGATGACCGAGTGTTTCTTTATTTATGACCCCGACCATTTACCGTCAGTATAAATTTGCGTCTGATCTGGCACCAATCGGTGTGTATATGTTGACAGTGCTTTTTTGTCGAATGCGTTTGATGGTAAAGAATAGCTTTTCTCCCACTGTAGTGAATCTTTAAACATTCAGTACGTATTGTGCAATAAGTTACTATCTCACATATTTACAAACTATCGGGGTTTTACTACCTGACCTTTGTCGAAGTTGTATCTATGTGTAACTGATCTGATTGGATCTCAGATCAGGCCTGATCTGGGCCCAAACCGTTTGCAAATGTAATCATATGTCAACAAAATCGGCCTATTTAACCCATTCCTTAACAGAAGCACCTTTTAGCGCCTCTGTTACAGATTACATTTGAAAGATGTGTAGGAAAAGGAGCATTTGCTCGTAGCGATGTTTTCTATACAATTCTAAAATGACATTTCCCCTTGTTCAGTTTCTTTTCAGAAGATAATATCTTTGTGGATATGTCTAAAACTAGCGTGTGGGGAATGTTTAAATAATATGTGTAATGGATAATAGTGTGTAAAAAGCATCTTGATCACGTATTTCCGTAGAAACATAGCCTGGCTAATAATTGCAATCGTCTAGTCGACAAGGAGCATATTTTCTGCACCGCTGAAACCTAATTACAGTCTATAATTCAACAGAGCCCGGATGAAGTACAGCTATAGGTTATCCTTGTTATCTCGAACTCGGTTAATCCTTTCGCCGCCAAATCTGAAATTGTTGGTTGAAACTTGTTTTGGATCAAATATTTCAACGAAATCAATAACATAAATAATTTAATAACATTTGGTTTGGCCTAACCGATCCCCTAATATTCGAGAAAAAATGCAAAAGAGTAAAGTCCCTGATCAGCCGCCGCCTTCTAAGGCGGCGTCTGATCTGGGACTTCACTTTTTGGCAATGTCGTTTTGAATCGCATATGACGATGAAAGGGTTAAGTCGAATTCGTGTTTTTAACGAAAATAAAATGCAAACAAAACTTTGGAATTTGCTTCGTGGATACATGTTGACCTTAGGGGGACAAAATTTATTAGTTCGAATAACCCGAAGTTCGATTTTATTCGAACGTCGTGTAATTCAAACTTATAAGCCCCGCTAACTTCGACATAACGAGATTTGGCTATACATTTTACGCTGACAATCAGCTCAGAATATCAAACATGGCAGTAGGTTTAGATATAGAGAGATCTTGCATGAGTTGTCAATTGATATCAAGTTGTATCAAACTTGTCTGGAAAATACTATAAACGAGCCTCTGGCGAATTTATAATATATTCTATAACGAGTTTAATAAAACTTGATACCAATTGACAACGAGTGTTAGATTTTTTTTATCACATGGCAAAACAAACAAAGAAAACAGAAATATATTCAACCGTCTGAACAGCTAACTTCTGACCAAATAACACTCAGCTTGTAAACACACATTTGACAAGAAACAGTTGTTTGGCTTAAATATGTTTAAAGACTCATCAAAGAGCTTGAATTCTAATCAGACGAGGCAACGATGTCTGATCTGGATACAAGTAGTTTTGAAATGCCGGACGTCCTTTGATCGCGAACAATAGTGCAACAGACCAGTCGTTGTGCATGTTACCTTATAACGGCGTCAAAATGAACGCGCGACGACGTCAACGTCATGTTGTTTGTAAACAAGTGACTACGTTTACAATAAAATTGCGGATGAATACATATGACTGGTGATTCGGGTTTTTTTATACCAACCGTGGTACGTATAATATTAGTTATACAGTTCCTTGACAGGGTACATGACGATTTATTCCCGGCTGAGGAAAATCATGTCACCCGAGCCTTTAGGCGAGGGTGTACATGGTTTTACCAGCCGGGAATTAATCGTCATCTTCCCTGTCAACGAACTGTATAACGAATTTATTATACTGCAAATGTTTTAATCGTGTTTTTTCATATTTTTCATCAAATTACACGCTTCTTATCTATATCGCTCCTGGCTTTTCCCACGTCAGCAGATTCCCCCTAAGGCGCCCAAATAGTGTACGCGCACCCGAGAAATGACGTCAACATTGTTTACCAGTTGTTATGACACCGTGTTCAAAGTTCAGGTTTCTTCGGCAAACAACACCATAATTCACGGTGTAAAGTCATACAACTTTCTTTAAATTCTTTCTTATGATGCGGATAACATTTTACATGTGCTTGGAATATTGTTTTAGCAGCCAACTTGTGAAAAATATATATAGCGACACTGTTTAACGTGGAACTCCCCGCGGGGAATACTTATGTACACGGCTGCTCACATGGAGCATCAATTGATATTCCGGGTTGATTTGGCCAATCATATCAGAGGATTTTTCTTTGCAGTATAAAAGAGTAATATTTATCGCATGGATTTCACGATGTATTTGAATTAACCCGACTACAAGAGGGTGGCTTTAGCCGCCCGAGTGTGGGAAGGTTTATTCAAATCACGAGTAAAATTATGCAACATATGTTTTGTATCATAGCCCAAACCGATGAATTTAAACTCCAGCGTTTGCTTAACAATACGTCATTGATCATGTGTCTCATATATGCCGAGTGAATAAAACATTCAAAATACATCACACCGTATCGAGCAACCAAGCTTTGACCAATCATAACTGCCGTGCAAAAACCGATATCCATGCAGGTATCTAATACCCGCATACTTTTAAAGCAGTTATTGCATGGCTTCTCATCATTATGTAATAACCGCCCCTTAATTACCCATAAAAGAGTGCATCTATCCGATTTAAACTTGACAGATTCCTATAGTGAAATGCCAGAGCCATGGCGCAAGGTACTTTAAAACACCTTTTGATTACTTAAATTCTATTTTTCATGCCACATCCATGCAGATACAATGAAAGTGTCTGTTTATCTACAACATTCTGAATGTGGAAGCAAATCCATCAAAGCAATGTCTCCATGTGCCAGTATTTCTAGAGTGATGCATTTTTAGTCTGAAAAAAACCACACACTATAATTTTAGTTACTGTTCATAATGTCAAGGGCTTCGTAAGGTTGACGTGACACGAAATGTCGTTATGTAAACAATGTGTACGCTAACTATGGCTAAACGGGGCCATTTTGATGTTGCAAAAACCAACTGTCTGCAGAAAAAAGTGCATGATTTTGGAGCCAAGTTGTTTGACATTCAGAGTCTATTTCTGCATAAAACAAATAAAAAAGCTGTTACTGTCAAAATCGTTTGAGATAACAGTTTTAAAACGAATAGAAACAACGGGGTTATTGACAATAGCTGGATTCAATCCGTGCTGCGAATAAAACAGGATCTCAAGCCCTTTCGCCATTGCAGAAAGTGCAGTTAAAAGTGCAGTTACAGAACAGACGCCGCATTAGAAGGCAGCGTCTGATCGGGGACTTCACATTTTTGCTACCTTATTCCGATCGCATATTAGGGTTTCGGGAAATTCAAAGTTAATTAAATCATTATTTTATCTCATTATATCTAGATTATTTCGTTAAACTGTTTGATAAAAAAAAGTTAAAACCAACACTTTTTGGCGGCAAAAGGGTTAGTATTTCAAACAATGTAGAGCCGACCGTAGAACGAACCATATTCATAGAGGTCTTGATAACGAGTGTACTTAAATGCTTAAATCCACTTTTGAAATATATGGTTGACAAAGTCAAAAATGGAGCCAAAAGGCATACATAAGTTTACAATTCTGAAAATGAGATGGTGAATTTAAAGCTATCCGTTATGCCCTGGTCACATATCCGCACGATGTCCGTACGATTTATAAAACTGCACGATTCCACCAACTTTTAAAAGCCAAGAGATCGTACGGGGCTCGTAGCTTCTGGTCACATTTCTACGAGCCCCGTACAATCTCTTCGAGGATGCAAACGTAGGATATCCATACGGACATCGCAGACAAGTCGTGCGGAGCTCGCAAGGAGCTCGGACGACCTCGTACGATGCACGTGCGTTCATACGGCGCCCGCACGATGTCCTTGCGATCATCCTGCGATAGTCGTGCGAGCTCTTACTGGTCTCGCAGTGTATCATAATCCGCACGGTCATCGTGTGATGCCCGTACGAGCTCCTACGGGGCCCTTGCGAGCATCTCACGACTTGAAAATTGCTACGAGCTCCGCGAGAGCTCGGGAGCTCGGTGAAACATTCTCACAGAGTCCCCGAGTCCTCTACGAGATCAAAAAAATCGTACGATGCTCGCAAGAATCTACGATGTCCGTTCGGACATCGTACGGCTCCGTGCGAGTCTGCAAATTTCGACTGAAAACCTACTCGTACGGAGCTCATAGGGTTTTTGTGACCAGGGTATTAGGCTTGATTTTCAAGCCTGGGAATGTGTTACTGTGGTGACTCGATGGTATTGTCTTCGACTTGTAGCGCCGTAGACGCCAATAATTTGCAACAGCACAAATCAAACGAACAGACGGTCAAACTAGGTTAACCCTTTCACCGCTATAGGGGATTTAAATCGAATTTGCAAAAAAGTAAAGTCCCAGATCAGACGCCGCCTTAGAAGGCGGCGTCTGATAAGGGACTTCATTTCTTTCTTCCGAATATTAGGGTTTCAGAAAAATCAACGTTTATTTAAAAAATAATAAATTATTTTTATGTATTTCGTTGAAATAATTGATCCTAAACCAGTTACAACAGGCAATTTTTATTTTGGCGGCGAAAGGGTTAACTCAACGTTGTTATTATCATATACAGTTTACAAGAGAGTGTTTGCGTTAAGTAGTACAACTGCACTGCCATCAGGTAATGTGTTCCTGCAGTGATATCACGATAAATGTAGATACTACCGGTATGATTTGAAAGCTTTGCACCGATAGAATGTTTGCACTAACTCGGTGCACAGGGACGAACTGCAGTACAGTAAAATCTCTCTAAACCGGACACTCTTGTGAATACAGATGACTGCTAAATGCAGACTGAAAATGAAGCAGAAAGCTCCAAATGACCTTTTTGCATTAACTTCTGACTAATACCCTGTTCACATTCACCGTACGAGTAGATTTTTAGTCGAAGTTTGGCAGAATCTCACGGAGTCAGAACGGACACGATTGCCTCTTGCGAGCATCGTGCGGTATTTGGAGCTCGTAGAGAACTCGGAACTCGGTGAGAATGTTTCACCGAGCTCCGAGCTCTTGCAGAACTCGTAGAAATGTTCGAAGTCGTGAGCAGCTCGCAAGGGCCCCATACGGGCACCGCAAGAACCCCGGTAGAGTCCGTACGGGCATCGAACGCTGTCTGTTCGGATTTGGAACACCGCGAGGCCCGTAAGTAATCTTCTGCGAGTTTCCGAGCTTGTCGGAAAGGGCCGAGTAGTTACGATTGCCGTAAGAGCGTGCCGTTGCTCGCACGAATATCGCAGAGAGGTCGCAAGATCAACGTACGATGTCCGTAAGATACTACGGACACCGGGTGGGAAACTTGCGATGTCCGTACGGGGCCCACATGACCTTACTTTCGCCATACGGACTCCATACGACATCCTTGACGATTGAAGGTGATATAAAACCAGGAATATCTTTTGAGTTCAACAAAGTATTGTCCATGCGTGGTACAGGGGCCGTATTCACAAAGCGTCTTAGTAAAATCTTTAAATGCAGATTTCCAATTTATTTTCAATAATATTTCAATGAAACTTTGCATGCTTGTAGTTTTTCACAAGCATGCAAAGTTTCATTGAATTATGTTTTGTAAATAAAGAGACATCTGCTTTTGAAATTTTCACTTAAGTTTAAGATTTTACTAAGACGCTTTGTGAATACGGCCCCCTGATCTCGGTTTGTACGGTTTGCAAAACGCGAACGTACGTACGTGTACACATGAATTACGGGTATGCAGACAATGGTTGGTTAGACAAACGGTATGTTTAGATTAATAATGAAGTAAGTGACACATCTAGTTTGATCGTATAAAGACAGTTTAATAAAAATGCATTTCACTAGTCTTCCACGCATCTTGACGTGGTTTCTGATCAGTCTATACTATATTCAAGCACAAAGATGCAAAGTGTAATCAATCCTCGTCACATTGACATAAGTATAAGATAATGCATGTTTCTTGATAAAATCAACTAAAATTGACACCGGGGCAAAGAACAGACCTGGCACAGCTTTCACAAAGCGTCTCAAGTCGAGATCGTGCTCAAACTCAAAATTTCAATCGCAAATATTCAATTTCAATCGACAAAAGTTTAGTGCAGTTGCATTAAAATTGAATATGATATCCATCGTTAAAATTGCGATATAAAATAATTAAATCAACCTCCGTGACGATTGCATGCATTTGCGTTTTCTAAAATGTATGATTTCGTAACTTTGCACGAGGATTTTAATAATGCCCAAGAAAATCATTACAGTGATTATTAGCGGAAAACACACATAGAACATCATGTCGCGAACAACTAATGATGAACGCACACGTGCATTTCGCATTTTCCAAAAGTGTATATTAGTGTTTTTTGTTTTAATATATGTTTACATCACCTGTATCCAATATTTGATTGAAAATGATACGAATAGTACATTATAAATATGAGTAAAATATGCCGCTGTTGTCGAAGATGACTTGCGCCACCGGCATGCATATATTCTCGACCAGGAGAGGACCAACATTCTCAACACATTTAGTAAAACTACAAAATATTCAGGAGACAAAGGTAAATTAATGTGCTCAGTGGCTGACACACTAATGAGTAATGAAGTAAAATCTCTCTAAAGCGTCCACTCTTTCAACGGGTACGATTTGATACAAATACAGGTGGTTGCTTAATGCAAGATGAAAGTTATGCAGAAAGCTCCTGTGGGAGCTTTCTGCATTTCTTTCAGCCTGCATTAAGCAACCACCTGTCTTAAGCTTTTATAATAAGTCGCTTTATGTGTGGCCGCTTTTTAAATTGATAGATTCGTGCAACTGTCGCCATTTTGCAATTTTCAATTTTGACAGTAGTGCATTTAATT
>JAULCE010338617.1:0-10400 GCA_032359355.1 Macoma nasuta | reverse complement strand
TAAAATCTTTAAAATATCGGTGACCCCTATTTTCTATTTCACATTTCAACAAGTATTTGCAAGGTGTTTCAAGCTACAAAATTTAAACAAAAATCTATTATTAAGAAAAAGATCATACTTACTGCCGCAAACGCCTTTAACGTTCATATTTTGTGTTGAAGACCCAGCGTGTCTGGCAAGATAGACGACATATGGAAGCTTTTGCTTTTACCTGGAAACCAAGCCTTTTGCAGTGCCTGGCGCACAAGTAGGTGAAGCATAGCGTCGGATTCCAACTTGGTTTCAAATTAGCCCTTTCATCGACAATATCTTTTTAGACAAATCCACAATAATGAATAAAAGCTCCATTCAAAACAATTAAATAAATGTTTTAGAAATTGACCTTATCATTCGATATTCTTTTTTTCATCAGATGTTTTCCTAATGGATCTTTAGCAATTCTTAAGACTGCTAGTCTCGACATCTTCAGGTCAATTACTTACAGGACGGAAACTGCTTAAACTGAAACCGAAAGTTGAATCAGTCGAATTGCTATGAGTATTTTAGACAAGCCATAGTATGATTAAATATGGCGTACATGTCGGTTCAAAACTATCAGAACCTGCTTGGTTTATTTGATAAACCTTATAAATGATGTATTTCAAACCGCATTAAGCCATGTGTAAAGCGCCCAAGAGTCGTGTCTGTTGTTTCTGAGAGTTTTGAATTGGTTTGTGTGCCATGTTTATCCACTACCGAATCTGCGTATTGGAACGAAACCGGTAAAAAGCATTTGATTATTTTCTTAGTTTGAGTTTTGTTGGACTCTGAATGATTTCCAACCTTAAGACGTTTCAAATAGCGTAGAAATTTATCATATAGAGGATAATTGTATTTTACAGTGTAAGATCGAAATATATTTCATCGAGAACACCACCTTTGCTTCTCACGAATAATAAAAAATAAATATAATTCGATCTTACACTGCAAAGTACTATTATTCTATTTCTTACATGTATCTTCTTGAAATTTAATTTTGTGACTGTTATAGATAAGAAAAAAAATGTGACAAAGTCAACAGAAAAAAAAGTAAAACAAAGTTTGACCACAATACCAGAAATGCTAAAGTTAAAAAAAAAAAGTGAGTCCAAAAACAAAACTGTGAGTCAAAATTTTTTTTTTTTTAATTTTTTGAACTCAAAACCAAAAATTACTCTCCAAAAAAAAAAGTTATAATTTCACTGCTGAAAAGTCATAATTTCACTGTGAAAAGATAGGGTTTTCTTTCACTGAGAAATCCCTATAAATCACTGTTAGACGTGTAAGAAAAAAGGTTTTTCTCCATTTAATGAGTAATGAAACTTATTTATTTGCCGGTGAACCGGTGTCGATTTGAAACACTATCGGTTTCGTTTCGGCTAAAACCGGTTAAAAAATCACATAAGCATGATATTGCGCCTTATTACATGTACTGGTTTAAACCATAGTATGTACTTTTGAGAATGTTCAACTGTGTACGCCACACAGTATAATAGTTTCGAATACGGTTCAGCTGAATCGAGTCAATTCCAATTTGGTTCCGATTACGGCTCTAGATAGGTTTTCGTGTTGTAGAAATATACTTTAGGTATATTCGGATAACAGTCAAACAATGAGCCAACCGTACATACACTAATCGAAATAGAATTCAATTGATATTTCGAGGCGACTGTAGGGTCTGCAGACCGGTTCAGAACTCTCAAACTGCACGGTGCAGCTTTATAACTTGTTTTATGCGGTTTAAAAAGCGCATTATGTAGTTTCGATAGTTATGCGGTTTTAAACAGAGGTTCACGTATCAACGCTTTAATGTAACACTCAACTAATACGGCCACTGAATGTAGAAGCATGGATGCCCCTAGCTTAAGGTAGATCTAAAATAACACAGACAGCTCATACATGTGAGCTTTCTCTATTTCGACCCACATAAACCCTTTCACTGCCAGGAAGGTTTTGCACATGCGCAATTTTGTACCTACTTCCGCTTTAGACTTAACACACTCCCTCGACCTATGTGAACTTTCTGTATTTCGACCTACATTAAGATACCACCTATCTCTAAGGCTGTCATACGAGCTATTTTAAGTGGTCGCATTAGAGGGATTTTCTGTAATTAGTTACTAGAGGTTCCGTCTTTATATTTAAATAATCAATGCTATACACATGGTATGTTAAAAGAACCAGATCAATCTAATGTTTTTTTCAATTCTATTATTCACCATTAACGGGTTAGACACTAATCATAATGATCAGTATCTAACCCGTTAAATGGTAAATAATAGAATTGTAGAAACATTGATCGATGTCACCCCGTTACCAATAAGCCCTTTCCATTAGCACTATTCAGTACTTTGAATATAATCTTCATGTAACTATGGTCATTGTTAAAGTAGTTTTGCCCAGTCGTGTTAAATATATCACCCAGGAGTCGAACCTTTAATATCCAGACGGCATACCTTGTTATTCGGCGTATCATCAGGATACAAATGGTTTGCAAATAAATCTTCGATTCGGCCGCAAATTTAAAACGTAAATGTAAAACACAATTAAAAATAAAAAGCCTGTGTTACCTCGTGGATGTGGACACATTTGGCTTAGGACACACTTAGATTAGTGCAAACTTAGGCTCTCTCTTTGAGAAATGAAGAAATATTAAGTCAATAATAAATACATATTTATTTCAGTATTTATCGTACTGTAGATTGTCAAACACATTTATACAAATAACATCCACGTCTGGTAAATATGTACAGCATTAGGAGAGACTATCACAGATGCAATGCATATGATCAATTGTTATGTTTCTCGCTGACAATGTTTAATCCTTATCAAGCTAATCGTGACAAAAACAATATGCTTAAAACACGTGGATCCGGGCCAGACGCCAAGTTACTCGTCGTCTGACCTGGATAAGTGCTGTTTGACAATCGGACAAAAGTAATACCAAAATTGAAGCAAAACAAGCAGAGTTCAAAAATAAAGCAGACGGCAATTTCAAATAGTCTACAATCGTTGAATCGCGTTCCGTTTTTCGTGACATCTCATGTTTCTTTATTACCATTTTAGTAAACTCTTTGACGCAATACGGTGGCATTAAGGTGACATCCGAGTTAAAAAAGTAACCAGGGAAAACGAAAGTTCTTTTCCCGAGTAAAAAAAATAACTCGGAGGGAAAACGAAAGTTCGTTTCCCGAGATAATAAAAATAACTCGGGGAAACGAACTTTTGTTTTCACGAGTATTTTTATAACTCGGGATGTCGTCTATTGCCTATGTGTCGAAAATGAATTGGTGGATGAAACAAGCTTCATGTGTTTGTAAACATTCATTATCCCTTACTTCCACAAGTTATTTTTAGACTAATCCACAAGGAAAAAGATCCCTGATAAATAGTATGTAAATCTAGGTTTAACAAAAACGACAGTTTTGAATTGTAATGAAAACAGTGTAGGAAATGAAGCATAGTCTTGTTACGAACAAATGCTGCATGTTTTCATTATTTTAAATAGGCATCAATTACAGAGGCGCCAAATGTACTTATGTGGAGGAAATGGTTCACACTAAAGAAGGGCCAAAATGTATATATAAAAATCTTTGAACGATATCTGAGGAATTCACCTAGTATCACCAAAGACCAGCCCTGATGTCCACTGAATAATCATGGTATTTCACAACACGATAACCATCGCACAATATACAGATAAGCAAACAAATCAAAATGCCAAAGTAAATCATAAGAGGCTATATCAATTATAAACACAAACGGTGCTACAAGATACAACATACACATCATCTCAATATGGTCGTCATTTGTGAAATTTATTTTTAACTCTTTCGGCGCAGTAGTCAAAAAAACCACGGCAAGGCAAAAAGTGTTGTCCCAGATCAGCCGCCGCCATTCCAAGGCGGCCTCTGATCAGGCACTTGCCTTTTTGCAATATAAATTAGTCTTATAGTAGAGGTATCGGCAAGTGTAACTTTTATTTTTAAACATTTTTGTTTTCTTTGCGTAAAATATTTGGTCTGAAACCTGTCACAGACGATACTTTAAATGTGACGCAAAAGGGTTAAATCCTCCAGCATCTCAAGAGATACGAGGCAACACGATTCCACGAACGTTGCTCATATGACAGAGTAGACATATAATAGAGACAATATGTTGCCTTTGATCTCTTATTACTTGAAGCATTGTCTCTGACGGACATGGATGAGACATAGGCTCATTATATGCATACTGGTTCTACTATATCCTATTTTCGGATAGTGAGATGTCCGGTTAAATGGATTCCGGATGAACGAGATATAATTGCACTTCTAAAGCAAAACGTATGACACTCATGTCTTGTAGATATGTCAGGACCCAGGTCTGACTCTATCTGCATTGAAGTATAACCCTATCTATGGCAGACACGAAAGAATCCAACAACTGTAGACCCTGACCAGACACCTCTATCGATGTGTTGTCTGATCTAGGTTTATACGGTTGGGAATTAACCCCACTGCTTAACCTGAACCATAGTGTCATATGCAAACAACTTAGACCCGGATGAGACGCCGAGTAACTCGGCGTCTCATCCGGATCTAAGCTGTTTGACACTCGACCAATAGTTTTGCCAAAATATAAGTCAACATGTAAAGTTTGAAAATGACGTAGGCCAAATATTAAGTATGCGTAGAATTCGTTCCGGCAGTGAAGGGGGTAAACACAAACTACGCGTGTATAATTATGAAGAATAAAGTTGAATAGAGGTGGTTGATGAATTATCCAAGGGATGGATTCTTACCATTAATATTCATAAAGTAAAGGTTGAATGAAAATGATAAACGCTTTCGCCGCAAAATTTAAAATTGTCGGTTGCAAGTGGTTTTAGATTAAATATTATAACGAAATAAACTTCACGAAGTTTTTTTTACAAGATTTGGCTTTTTCGAAACCCTCATATTTGGAATGAATTTTGATGCAAAAAATTGAAGACCCTGATCAGACGCCGCCTGCTATGGCGGCGTCTGATCTGAGATTTCTTTTGTGTGCAAGGTCTATTTGAGTCGTCTATGGCGGTGACATGGTTAACACTGCAGACGGTTTGGTACTTTATATATACCTGATAACATTTGCATAAAGGTATAGAAGAACAAACAGCTTCTGAACCAGGCTACAGACAACACTATCTTCAGACGCGTCTTTGGTCTGTGTGCTAAAGGATGACTATACCTTTCTTCGCCAAATGTAAAATTGTCAGTTGTAACTGGTTTCGGATCAAATATTTTATCGAAAAAAATAACAGAGATTACAAATGAATTACCTCAGACTTTTCCGTGACTCTTACATTAGGACTAAATTGTGTTGTAAAAAAGTGAAGTCCCTGATCAGATGCCGCCTTCTAAGACTTATTTTTTATGCAGTGTCGAATTGAAGCGCCCTTTACGGCAAAAGTGCTATATGTCAAGTTTTGGAATAAGATTCAAGTGTTGTCGCAATTCAGGCGCTAAACGTCCTTTGTATCAAGGATAAGCACAATGTTAACGTCATATGACTCGTCACATCCAGCAGTTACTTATCAGAATAACATCGTAAACCCTTTTGCCGCCAAATTTAAAACTGTCGGTTACTGGTTTCGGATTAAATATTTTAACAAAAAAAAAAAACAGAAATTATTAAATAAACTTTGGCTTTTCTGAAACCTTTATATTCGGAATACATTTTGTTGCAAAAATGTGAAGTCCCTGATCAGACGTCGCCTACTAAGGTGATGTCTGATCTGGGACGGTACTTTTTAACAATTTTGAGTTGAATTGCTTAAGGCGGTGAAAGGGTTAAGGCAATTCTTAAGTTCTAAAGCTGTTTGACAATCGGTCAATATTTTATCCAAAACATAAGTTAATCTGTGAAGTTTGAAAATGAAGCAGACGAAATATTTCGCATGCGCATAATTGTTTCCAATAGTGAAGGGGTTAACAGACGTATAGGCCGTCAACGACCATTGAATGATCTAAGATTAGGGCTAGTCCATCTGTAGATTGTTTTAGGTAAATCCACGTATGTAGCACATGCTTTTTTCATTGGGAACGATAGGTACAAGTATGTCTGACCGATGTGTTGCAAAATGCTGGTTTACCTTAACATGGACCAACCCTAATCTTTGAACATTCAAGGGTCGTTGACGGCCTATACACGTCTGCTGGTTTTAAACTGTTCATTATTCGTATATAGATAAGAGGACAATACTGAGACTTCTTAAGTTGACTAATTAGCCGAGTTCGCTCTCATTCGCTACCGGTTCGGTTGCGGTTAATACGAACCTAATACGAACCGGGTAAATAACTATAAATAGCAACAGGATGGGCTATTTACACCGCCTTATGCGGTGTATAAAAGGCACCATTTGGGATTTTTGATGAAAACTAATATGTGAAATATGAACTGCTCCAATTAACGTCAATAATCAATTTTATACTATGTATGTGTATGATTGTTTTTGAAGTTTTTGAAAGTTTTGGCAACAATTCTGTTTTCAGAATGGCTAATGAATACATTGAAGGAAATGAAGCATATGCTTGTTACGAACAAATGCCCCATTTCCTACAATGATTTCAATACCCTTCAAAAATGGCATGTTTCTTATGACTAAATTTGTAAATTTTTCATCAGATCATTTCATTGAAGCCTAAAAATAGCTTGTGGAGGAAATGGTTATACATATACATGTACCTAGTCAGTTCCCATACGGGACGTTTAATTAACGCCTACACATCCAACGCTCCTTCATTTTGAGATGGCCCGGTACGTGAAAGGAAATCAATTTTGATTGCCTCGCGAGCTGTAATAAATCAAGAAGATTCAGCACCCTGCAGTGGAGCTATATATTTTCTTATATGGTAGAACACGTTTATATATCGTTCATCTCGTTCAAAAAAGATGTAAATGCCGTTTTGGCAAAAAGGCACTTATGGCATTTTTGAACAAGTTCGACGATATATTCTGAAACAGATATTATTCAAGTACAGACGTGTGTCTGTATACTTCCAAAAGCACGTAATTGTAATGTCGCTTTTTTGGAACTACAGGACAGACACTAAATTAATTGAAACCGTAAACGGAATCGAAATAAATCAGTAAAACCTTTATCGAAGCGAGTGTATGGCGTACGCGGCTCAAAACCGTTATCCCCTTCACTACCGGAAGCATGTCTGCGCATGTGCAATATTTCGTCTGCTGCATTTTAAAACTTCACATATTAACTTATTTTTGGCAGAAACTATTGCCCGAGTGTCAAACAGCTTGGATCCGGACGAGACGCCGAGTAACTCGGCGTCTCATCCGCATCTAAGTTGTTTGCATATGACACTATGGTCCGGGGGTAGGCATTGAAGGGGTTAATTAGTTTCATAAAAGTAACATAGACACCACTGTAAGTCACATTATTGTTGGGTAAAGTAGCATGGTGCCTGTTTATGCTTTACCTGTACATTTGTTTTGAAAATAAAAGGAACTAATTGTTGTGACTCTGATACCGTATGGAAACTTATTAGATTAAATCCGTAATCTGAACCGAATCGCAGGCGAATCGAACGTTTTAGTGGGGGTATGACGTGTGAAGTAATAAACACTGTTATAGAACTTGATCAGATGACGCGTCGAGGATATAGTGGCTGATATATGCCTGTATTGTTTGCAAAGTTCCAAGGTTCGAATTCGGAAACACAATCTATACTGACCTAATACACAGTACTATAACTTTTTACACGTTTCGCTGTGGTTTGGTTGCGGTTTATTGAGAAATTGAACCGGATAGTAAGCCAGAAAATAGATTCGAAAACGGTTTCGTGTATACCGATTTGATTCGGTTCAGGTTCGATTCCGATTCCGAGGTCAATTTAATTTGTTTCAGCACTGTATCAGCCGTCACCCCTCTCTCTCTACTTTTCAGCACCAAACAGTATGTCGGGGAGCCCATCCACTGCTGGTGCCCTGCAGAGTTCACGGACGCCATGGTGGACTATACGAACAACGTGTGCTGGGTGTCCAACACCTACTTTGTGCACTTCGAGAACGAGATACCCAAGTTCGAGCAGGAAACGAGGGAGACTGAAATAGGCTACGACCAGTGGGTGCCAATGATACTTCTGTTCCAAGCATTTCTGTTTAAGGTTAGACTGGTCGATTTAACCCTGGATCCTTTAATTTAAGGTAATATTACGTGATTAACAGTACGGAAACTTATTCAATTGAAACCGAAATCCGAACGGAATCGAATTGCGATTAAATATTATCAAAACCCAAATCGTGTGGTGTCTTAAGCGCATCATGTGGATTTTGATAAATTTTAGCCGTAAAACCGTCAAATTTACGTTTTAGTAGTGCAACACTGGATCCACCCTGGTTCCTAAACTAACATGACTACACATAATTTGCATTTGTTATATGCGTGACTAAGTCGAAAGTTGATGGAGCATAGCGTTCCTTCTATTATTTTTATTTTGCTTTAGCATTCTAAATGTCAAAACAGAGGCAATCCAATTAAAGTCAATATCTGAAGTTGAAAAATTGAGATTGAGCATATATTAGCTCGGGTAGTTTAATGGAAAAACCATGCCCAAAACGGGTTACCTTAAGCGTTCGCAATTCAACATAACATTTTGGTCATCTACACTTAGCATAGAAAAAAAGATACAATTAGATTGAATTAATTCCGACGGCTGGAAAATGAAAAATGATCCTCACAACATTGTAAACTGTGAAGACACAGAACGCCCGCCGCGTCTTTAGATAAGGGTATATGTTGATTCGGACCTGTTTAATACATATTTGCTATAAAGTCTGAACACATGTAGACCCTAGTCCGACGCCGCGTTTCCATCGCGGTGTCGGACCAGTGTCGGCACAGTTTGCAATGCCGTAAGGACCCTTTTCCCAACCGATCACCCTTGTATAACAACAACTACAAAACAATAGATGAACACTATATACGGATACTATTACGCTATGTGTTTCCAAACTAAGGCGGGACATTGCTGAAACTGATTAAACTGATAATACTAGGACATTGTCTCAAATGGTTTCATTTATGTCCTGAAAAAAAGTTTTAAAATTAATATTTCTCTGACTTTATTTCTGCTAATTGTTGTCTGTTTTCTCGTTTGATCTAAATCAAGCTTTCTGTTAACGGCGTCTGATCAGTGCTGACAGCATAAGGAATAATGTACATTGCTCCCGGTCAATAATATTAGATATCTATTTGATGAAAATCGGCCTGTCGTGCGAAATACGGAATACTCTTCCTTGGCTGATAAATGACACGGGCAAACCGATTCATTATTGAAAGCAATCTGTTAGCCTTTTTAGATTGTTCATACGTAAGCTCCAATCTCTGTTGATACAGCGTCATGAAAATACTTTGCGTATCCCAGACTACAATAGTACAGTTTTATTTTAACAAATGAAATATGACAAAATTGCAAGCAAGTGCTTTGCGACGACCATCTACCATTTTTTTTCCAAAACCACATATGTGCCAATTTTAAAAAAATTGGCACATACGTGGCTTTAGAAGAAATCCGACGATAGATGTTTACCGCTTATCTTGTTTGCAGGTTCCCTGTATACCCTGGAGGATCCTAACTGCCTCTGCCGTCGTCAACCTGGACGAGATTTTCACGCTGGCTGCCGAAACCCAATACATATCCCAAGAGGAACTGGAGCGTAAAATCCGTCACATCGTCAAGTATATGGACCGCTGGCTGGAAAACACACGCGAGTACCGGTCTGGCTGCTTCATCCGCATCAGACAGACCATCTCTAATTTTTGCTGTATCGCCTGCGGGAAGCGATACGGCAATTATTTAGTCACGATTCACATGTTTATAAAACTCATGTACATGACGAGCGCTGTCGGTCAGCTCTTTATGTAGTAGTTATGGCACCCACAAAAGGACTTTACCGGCGTGTAACAGGTTCTAGGGCGACCACAAGGGTGTGTCATGGATAAAAATCGAGACGAAGTCGGGATCTCTTCCATGACTACCCGCGTGGTTGCCCTAGAACCTATTACGCGCCGGTAAAGTCCTTTTGTGGGTGCTATAACTGTTTTATCGCATGATATTTTCATAATTTTTCGTAAGTCTCGGCAAATGATGCACTCGGCAAAAACAATTCATAACAATTCAAAGGAATTGGATGAAATTTGAAATTGCAGCAGCCGAAAATTTTAGCAGACGACCGTTTTCGCACACGGCTGCATTACGATTTGGCAAGCTTTATGTAATGAACACAAAAAAGCCATTGTATAGTTTTCCGCAAAACAAAAGGAATAGACAAAGGGCGTTTCCGTGATTGTCAAAATAGAACGTTGTCAATTTCTAATGAAGGGATAACGACCAATGAAA
>JAULCE010338395.1:0-10401 GCA_032359355.1 Macoma nasuta | reverse complement strand
TTTGAAATTCAAATTTGGAAAAATATGTAACCAAAATATGTGTACATATTTAACGTTTAAATGCATTGTTATGGTACTGTTAAAAGATGAAGGGTCAATAACCAAGCACTTTTAACCCTTTCCTCAACAAGCTATATTTAGACTTATCCACAAGGACATAATCTGATGACAAAATTTAATATGATAATATTGACAAAAGAAGATTGTCATTTTTTTGTATTACCATTTGTTTTTTTGCATTGACAATCATTGTTTCGAATGGAGTATTTACTCGTCACGAGCAAATGCTCCATTTCTTACAATATATTTAATAGCCATCAGTTATAGTGACGCTAAAAGACGCAATGTGGATGAAAGGGTCAAAGCCAAAAAAGACAGTACATTTAGTTTCAGAGGGATAACTTATGTTCTCTTGTCTGAAAATCTTTAAACATGATTTTTCATATGCATGTGTTTGAAAGTTTTCGACTATTAAATCCTGTTTTTAAGTTTAACATTTTATATTTATTATATGGAATTATTAATAAAAAATATACAACCTTTGAAACAATGCAATCTTACATTGATAATATTAAAACGTTAGATGTAAAACATTATCGAGCCAGCTGAAACTGAAAATAAATATGGAGTGCATTTTTTCTCCTTTGAAAGTGCACAGCAGTAATAAGTTCTACATTCAAGATTACGAACGGAGGCCACACTGCACTGGATTAAGCATGTACCAAAGTACATGAACAATTAACAATTAAGAAAATGATACAAATTAGCCATTAAACTCGTTCAGTGCCCTACCCAGAGTGTAGTAACATGTTCAAATAGCTTGGATCAAAATGAGACGCCGAGAAACTCGGTGTCTCATTCGGGTTCAAGCTGTTTGACACTCGGCAAATGGCTTTACCAAAGGTCGAGGGAGTGTGTTAAGTCTTAAGCGGAAGTAGAACAAATATTGCGCATGGGCACAGGTGACTTCATATGCATGCTCGTTCTTTTTAGATAAATATCTGGAGAGGTGACGCACGACGACTGTCAATAGATATCAGTAAAAATATTAAGCAAATATACAGATCTAGATCCATGCTAATAAGTAAATAGAAACTGAAACATATTAACAGCAGAATTTCTAAATGTAACTATAAGCCTTTCCTCTCATAAGAAACTTGTTATTAGCTAAATATCCAGCATGTTGTCAAGATAATTCATAACATGTTGTTTAAACCGATTAATAAAAACAAACAGAAATCAACATTATTCTAAGTACTCAATTTTAACATTTTTTTCGTCTGCTTTAGAATGTTTTGATAACACGTACCAGTGTACATAATGTGACAAATCGTGTTTATTTCATTCTCCCATCAGCTCTGACTAGTTGGATGTGACTGTCAGTAACATGATTGTACAAAAAGTCGTCTTAGGAATTCTATCAAAATCCGGATTTCCTAGTGTCTTTTCTAAATTACGGCTGCTTCTGCAATATCTCGAAGATCTATGAGTATATGCACTTACTTCTGCCCCAAATCCAAATACTAAAATGGTTAGTTCATGCTTGCTATCGACGACAGTATATAATCCTCGTGGAATAAGCCCACTCGGGCTATATATTGCAGTCGCCAGCAATCATGGACTTACCTATACCTCTACTCTCTGGGATTAATTGACTCATTTATTGTGTTTTCTTTACTTTTATGATTTTGGAATAAACTCGCGAAGCGAGTGATATCGTTTTTGGTTTGCAAATTGACGATGCTTTAAGGAAAATAGAGGAGTGGGTAAACTTTAGTTTCTGATGGAAATATGAAAAGAAAAACCTAAAACCTATCAATGAAATGTTAAAAAAAGATTAAGGTGGCGACAAGATAAATCAAATAACGGATCAGTGCTGTTGATAGAAAATGCATCTGGTTCGACTACGGAAGACGTCGTGGCTCGCTTACGCTCGCCAAAACCTGTATAATACGCCTCACCAAATAAACTTTCCATCTACGGCACTAACAATATTACAAAAATCAATCAAACAGTTAGCTTAATGCATAGTTGTACAAAAACACCTCTGCTCCAGTCGAAAGCTAACCAATATGAATGCGATAAGAATTCACCGGGTCATTAGCTTTTACTACCGTCCTTGTAGGTGTTATATAAGCTTTACGCTTTTATGTTTTCTAATGTCAATATAGAGCTTTTTACGATAATTTTCTTTTTGTATTATTAATTAACCCCATATAACCCTACCGTTTTTATTTATCAAATGACTAACGCCAAAACCGACGGAAACAACCAAAAGAGTTTGACTAACACATAATCCACTTAATTACTTGCTTTTGTACAAGAGGTTGCGTCACGAACAGCTTACACTTTCATATCCACTATATATTACTATTCCTTTTTATAAAGCAAATCTGTCGACGTAAAGCGACGTAAAAGATTTATCTTTACAGCATAGAACGTATAACAGAAGAAAGAGTGATAGGGTCTAAGTAACCAACATTTTTCATAAATACATGTCTAACGTGTTAGCGACTTCAGACTTGGTCAGATTTATAGGGAAATCTATAAAGAAAGGTTCCACTGTTAAAGATATCTATTGGTTTTATATGCTAATATCCGTCCAAAAAAAAGAAAGAAATAAAGAAATAATGGATACACGTGATTCACTTCAATCAAAAGATCTTCATCTTACACTTGAGAGCTATAGTTCTAAGCAATGATTAACTGCTTGACGACATGCGCGAATCTCCAATAACTTGGGTCTTAGATTTGTTTATCTGTCCGCCTTATAACGCATGGTCATAAATGTTGTTGAATGACAAACAGTGTTTACAAATTGCTCTTAACATACGGTCCTGTATATATGCAAGGACAACTCGTTGAATATCAAGATTTTAAACGAAATAAGGGTATAGTTAACTAAAATGTGTTGGTTTTGATCTTGATGAGACGCCAATAAATTCGGTTTTTACAGAAACCACCGAGTCGCACATTTAAGTTAATGTTTCAGAGACGAAGATCGAAGATATTAGGGTGGATGGTACATGGACGGTTGGTGGAACAGTGTCCCTTCACTGTAGCGCTTCAGGCAACCCCCAACCACAGATACATTGGACGATACACACAGTAAGTGCAATATCAAGAGAAAAACAAATGCTTAAGAACGAAAGTAATAATGCGTAATGCCATATCCTACCTCTGATACAAAGCAAGACACACACTGTAAGTACATTAACTCCTTCACAGCCGCGACTATTATGCGCATGCGCAATATTTAGGTTACTTCGTTTTTAAACTTCACAGATTCAATTATTGTTTTACAAAAATAATGGCTAATCGTCAACTGTTTGTATCCGGATGAGACGCCGAGTAATTCGGCGTCTCATCCGGATTCAATCTGTTTGCGTATGACACTATGGTGGGAGTGGGTAGAAAAACGGTGAATAATAAAACGATAACCTCCAATCGTAGACATAATAGAAGTTTAACACTGTAAAACATTATTTATACAACACTATTGTTCCATGCCGTCTCCTATCTCTATTACGATAGAAGGTACATACTGTTAGTACATCAATAGTTAAACAGTAATGCTCAATGCCCTATCCTATACGTGATACTGCGGAAGGTCAATAGTGTACAATACTAACAAACCAATAATGTATAATAAGTTATCCCCTATCTCTGATAAAGGTACATATTGTAAGTACATTATTAATAGAACAATGACGTTTTAGGCCACTCTACCTTTAAACAGGTACACACTGCAAGTACATTATGAATACAACAGTGATGCTCTAGGCTATCCCTACTTCTTATTTAAAAAAAGGACACACAACATCATCGTAAAGCAATAACATTTTTTATATCATCCCCTTCTTTGATACAAGGGACGGTACAGACTGAAGGTACAGTTTTGAGACAAAAAATAAATCTTTATTAACAACACGATTATGCTTACGCAACCTCTTACTTTTGGTGCGATGGACAGTGCATACTGTAAGCCAAATATAGACACCACGATAATGCTTTTGGCAACACCCTAGCTTTAATAATGAGGAAGGTACAGTCTGTAGGAACACTATTAATACCAAGATAATAATTTTGGCAACAGGGTTCGTTTGATACATTGACGGTGGAGAGTGTAAGTTCCTTGTTGATATAATGTTATTTTAGGCTAAACTCAACCTTTGATATTAAGGACGGTGCAAACTGTATATACATTAGTATTACCACGATAATACTTTTAGCAACAGGATATCTTTGATACATGGAGGATAGAGACTGTTAGTATCTTGTTAATATCATGTTGTTACTTTAGGCTACACGCTACTTTTGATATTAAGGACGTTGCAGACTGTATGTACATTATCAATACCAACATAATGCTTTTGGCAACATTCAACCTTTGATACATAAACCGTATAGCTTGTGATTACCTTGTATTATCATGATACTACTTAAGGCAACCTCCTATCTTTGAAACCATGGACGGTACAGACTATAAGTAAATTATTTATACCACAATAATGTTTATTGAAACCTCCCATTTCTAAAATAATTGAGGATACAAAGTTTTAGTAAATTATTAAGACCACGATAATGCTTTTGGCAACTTACCACCTTTAATTCATAAACCTTATAGGCTGCAAGTATCTTGTTAATATCACGATAATAATTAAGACAAGCTCCTACCTTTGAAACCATGGACAGTACATAGTGTAAGTCAATTCACTTCACCACAATAATGCTGTAGGCAACCTCCCACCTCTGAAACAATAGACGATACAGACTGTCAGTGCATTTTCAATATCACCATAATGCTTTTTGCAACGTCCTACCTTGAATGTTCAATTTTCATCAGTGTTTTCAAATGCCACCTGCTTCAATTACATTACGAGGGGTATCTATAAAGTAAAAGGTTTGAGCTTGGGGTTGTTATTGCGTCTCAAGTATGAGAATATGTTTACCTAAAAATAATTTTGGACACAAGGGAAAATGGATTTTTACCAGCAGTCATTTTATGTCATTGAACTGACAATTAACCTTTAAACTTTTGTAATAATCACATCCACACTGATATTTTCTTCAAGCAGAATGAGCCGACTCCAAGGTCCGAATCCAACCTAATTATAATAATAACAATTCGACTGTTCCGAAACTCTCATATTCGGAATACATTTTGTTGAAAAACAAGTGAAGTCCCAGATTCAACACCGACTTCTATGGCGGCGACTGATTTTTTACTTCACTTTGAGTTGCATTTTACAGTGAATTGGTGAAGAGCCAAACCGTTTTATTACAGGGAGAAAATGTTCACCGCTTTCCTGACGATCCAGCAACATTAGTCATTATAGGTATCAAAAAGGCACACGCTGGAAACTTCACATGCAGCGCGTGGAACAACTGTGGTCACGTGGCGAAGAAGATATACGTTGCTAGGATAAAGTGATGCGCTTTGCATACAGTGTTCCATTCCACGAAGAAGCATTTTAATATAAATTATAATCCATGAGTCTTTTGTTGTTCATACAGTACTGAACCTATAATAACACCGGTTTCGTTCCAATTCGCTCCGGTTCAGTTGCGGCCATATACGGCACTCAAACTGGTTATAAGTCATGAAGCTGGTTTTATATGCTACGAATCTGCACGTACGCCATATATTTTTCGAAAACTATCATGCTTTGTCATGTCGTTTCGATTTGATACCGATTCGGTTTCAATTCTTGTTCAATCGAAATAGATTCTTTATTGTAATGAAAGTTTGACTATCGTCCAATGGCCACCATGACCAAAAATGCATAAACGCTTATGTGCGTTTTTAAATATTTTGAAGATGCAAACTATATAGACCCATACCAGTTACCACGTCCTCAATCAGACGACTCATATGGAGTCGCCTGGTCAGGGTTTACTCTGTCTGCCTGCCAAAAATATAGGTCTTACCTTACTTTTATCTACGTTTCCTAAGCTCTTCGGTAAATATCCTTGTTATTGCTCACTTAGTATTAGTTGAACTTGCTGTAAAATACTATATATGTTTAATGCAATGAACTATTGAATTCAATTGAATTGAATTGATTGTCGAGTCACACAATATTTGACCTGCTGAATACCAATTTGGCGATTAATCTATAATCACATCTACCGTAGCTGTGATATACATTATTAAAAAACAATAATCGCCTTCTTACCGAAGTCATCTATCTTGAAAAGTTAAATATGCTCCTCTTGTACTTCTCTGATTATGCCGTACTCATCTGTGCATCAATCAAGCACTGAACAGCAGACGTATATTGGGTTGATATAGAAGAAATCGGAACCTATATCTGCTGGATATCGGTAACAGATATCGGGGCGATAAAATTCTTGTAAAGTGTATATCTAAAATCCTCTGGATATCCGCAGTGAAATAGATGGTACATTGCCTCAATATTGTTCACCATCCCCTAGATGACGGATTTCTCACAAAGGAGTTATCTGATGTTGCATGTATAGCTGTCCTTTATATGTGGAATATAACGTTATAGACATCGTTGGCATTATCCGTCGGATGACGGATTTACAACATATGCGAAGGTTGCTCTAGATAAAGGAAACGCAACCTCAATATAGTGCATTTTCCCGCGAAATTTCCAAGAGTAACTATCGCATAACTGAGATTCGAATTTGAAATTATCTGCTCAATGTGACCAGAAACACGTTTCGGTTCCTTTTGTGTCTTTCTCGGGAAAGAAAAAATGATAGCAAAATGTAAAATATTAACAAATGAACATGTTATTTTCAGTTTATCTGATTTGATATTGCATTGATATACAAAGGCGCTCTACGGGGATGTGATATGACATCGACTTCATACATAAAGCCAATATTGCCTCGTTATCATAAAAAACTATATTTTAGATAATACATAAAAACTATATTTATGCATTATCAAAACACCTTTATCGGATTACTGATATCGCACATATATACGATTGCTAGCTGGAAAAGAGCGGAATGGCTCAAAATTGATAAATACTTTTGAAAAATACTGTTATATATTGAAATTAAAAATGAACATTCAATAAACAAAAATCGAAGTGTTTTTTTTCTTATTACAAACACGGAATAGCAATATTATTTACAAGGGGTGACTCTTTTATTAGTCAGCAAAAACACTGTTTGGAAAAGCATCAGTGACAAAGGATAGGGAAATTCTTATTAAGAAAATGCTAAACCTTTTTTATTCCTTCGTTTCGTCCAAACTTAAGTAATTCTTATGAAGTTCTGGGGTTTATTTATTCAATCTCTGGTTTTAAAAAGAGCACATAGAAAATGTCTTAAACTATTGTTAAATGTTAATTAATCGACCAGTAACTTTGCTATATACGGTGAGTTTGGGAAATACCTATCACAAATCAACTTTCACATTAGATTTCACATTGTATTTGAGCACTGTCATTAACATTACGAGATTGGATATACATACTGGTTACACCATTATGAAGCATTTTGTATCGGATACAGAACGTCAGTTTAGCAATACTGTTTTTACACAAACATAGATCATGATCTCACTCACGAATTTTAGAAAACATTTGCACTAGCCTCTCAAAGATGCTTGAAGCTGGACAACTTTCAATAAGAATAAACGACTATCTATAAGCAAACGGAAAACACACTTACTAATGCGCATTCCAGAATTCGTGGACTTTCATTTCAAACAACACGTGCCACAATTGGCCTCATACGTCCAGGATACAACCGAATGTCTAAGCAAGTAGAACAGAATCAAGACATATCGAAGATTGTACTATTTTGGTGTCCAAGGATGTAAAACAAATTGTCTTTAGACTTACGTATCCGATGATGACGGCATTGGTGCATGTAGGGAACCAGTGTGAGGTAAACAATCTACCCACCAATATACAGGTAGAATTGTTTACTCTCATTCTGAAAAGCTATAATTTTGATCTCATCGAAGATTTCTATTTGCAAAATTTCAAGGCATGACAATGGGCACTAAAATGGTCTCCTCATATGCCAACATATTCATGTGACGCCTGGTAAAGCATTTGTTAACATAAGTGTCATTAAAACCGAGCACGCAGCTTCGTTTCATTGAAGATGTGACATGCACTAGTGCCATATTCGCTCTGAATAACAGGCATTTTTAGACGAAGTCAATAGTTTCCACCCGAATATCAAAGTAGATAAGAAGGTCTTGCAGGACATACCACATACAAAACAAACAGCCACCCGAACAGACAGAACAGAAACAAGTATTTTCTCAACACATTCATACACGCGCGCAAATACACATACACACGAGCCCAAACATACCCTACATATAGACGACACACATGGACAAAAAACAGACATAAGTCTAGGGTGAAGATCCGATTACCGCTTTGGAGTTCACAATCGTGGCAAACACATGACAAACAAGTGTATCTTGACACTAATTCTCACATGTAAAAATGGCAAATTGATTGTAGATATTTACACTAGGCCAATTGACAAACACCAACACTTTTTACTCATAAGGTGCCACCGAAACACTGTTCCAAGAACATTCTCTACAGCCCTGACGCTGATAATCAGGCGTATATGCACACAGTCATCCACAATCGATTGAAAAGCAAACCAACTTTCATACTATTGACTGACAAAGTCGTACGATAAAAACACAATCGTTCAATCCATACAGAAAGTATGTGACTATAAAGGCAAGACCTGCTTGAATAAAAAGAAAATTTAAAAAACCAAAATAGAGTGCCGTTTGTTTCCAGATTCCACCAGCCCTTCCAGATGTCATAAAATCACAGACTATCATTGGCCAGCGATAGAAGCATCGCAAAACTCGGCACTTTGTTCGAAGAAAAACCGGATATTGCATACCGGAGCCAAAATTCACGCTGTGATATACTTGTGAAAGCCAAAAAACAGGTTGATGATGACCCCGATTCGACTGGTTCTCTGCAATACACCAACCCGCCACTTTAAGATATTTAATTAATCAAGCAAAAATTAACCTAGCCAATACTTTTGTTTTTTCCCTCTCTTCTCTAGTGCATCACTCGCACAGGTTCAACTTCTTGTATACACGATTGAGTAAACACAGGCCAACAAAAAGTAGGGATGCTACAAGCAGGCAAGCTATTGCGACAAGTGTGATTTTACTGACCATGTATCATATAAATGTTCCAAATCATGTATCTTATTTGTTACTAACGTTATTTGAATAAAATTTCAGATAGAAAATTTAGTTTCCATGGTTACGTTTGAAACATCGGGTGTCGTGTGACGTTACATTCATCAAGTCCTTACCGACGCTAAGGCATATTCATGTACATATTTTTGTTTGTAAAGGCTGTGCCGTTATTTCAAAAATGTAAAACAAATCAAAACAATAACGAAAGATTTGAAAAAAAAAGAATCTGCCTATTTATGAATCTCAAGCATGTGGCAGAATAGTGGCCACCGGACTCAGTTCTTCAGAAAATCGATAATTTGACGTAGAATTCCGGAAATTTACAAAGGGTGTGCTAGCAGTCGGACGATTCCGTAAAAATGACCTAGGGAGAAGTGTATGACCCGTCACTTAGCGGGGTTCTATGATAAGCACACCTACCGACTGCAGTAAGTCACATTATGTAAGAAGTACTTGTCTTAGTGGTACTGTTAGATGCATGATATGTTCCCGTTACTACACCAACAATTATTATGAAGACTTTGCAGAAAATATAATTCTTTGTCAGTTGTTTTTAAATAAGTATTCCAGTCTTGTTCCACAATGGTACTAATATCATGAATTATTCTAATCAAGTGAAAATAATGTGTATGTTCCCTTTAAATTGTTGTATGATTCAGAATTGATCGTCTAATGATCAAATATGTTTTCGTTATTTTTAGGAGCACTTAGCCTGATTGGAAAACAGTTTGAATTTCAGATCAGACGCCGATATACTGTACATGAATATAAATAAAATACATTTCGATCTACATGTATAAATGTATTTCTTATCACTTATACTTATGTTAGAACTCGCAAATGGCTCAAAATATGCTGCTGTGTAGCGTATCAAAGAAATGAACATTACAATGCTAAAATGATAAAATCTTACATTGTTGCTTTAATTTTAAAATCGCACTCTCCCTGTAAAATCAATGACCTCTTTACACAGTTTTGATCCAAATAGTAACTCGATGTTTCAACGAGATTCAAAATGTTTGAGGCTCTGATAAAAAAAAAGTTAAAGTAAAATCTGTATTTTGCTACAGTAAATATATGAATAATTACAATGTTGCTCCTGAAGAAAAAGCTGGATTTATAAAAGAAATTCTGGAAACCCGTTTTTAGAATATTTATTTTTAAAAAAAACGAATAATGGGGTAATTCAGCAAAATGTCCGTGCTTTCAACGAAGGGCTC
>JAULCE010338284.1:0-10401 GCA_032359355.1 Macoma nasuta | reverse complement strand
ATCGGACGATATTTAAAAATGAAGCAGACGACATTTTCAGCAGACGACAATTTTCGCAGCAGGCGAAGGGTTAATTAGCAGACGGCAGGGCTACATGTACGTCACACTATGATTAATCATAATTTCTCGTCCAAAACACTATGTCGTGACCTTTCATTAGAATCGTCTTGAAAAGACGATTATAATGTTGGGCGGAAAAAAATGATTTAAAGCTTTGGCCTTACATTCAACTACTGTCCCACTAAAAGCAGTCGCAATAGAAAATAATAAACATTACGAACTAGCCGAGACGCCAAAGTCTGAATAGGCCATTTAGTTACGTATTTTTTTCTGATGATGTAGGCTTCAAACCCATATTGCAATACCATTATGTATTCAATGCAATGCGAGTGACAAATACAATCATGAGTATCCCATATCATGTCGGTAAGCTTATGAGATATATGCATTATTAGGCAGAGCTGTAAACATCTTGTTTCCAGATCTGACTCCGAGTTAAGTACGTATCTGATCCGGATTTTACGCGATTTTTTTTTGGTTCGATATTAGCACCATTTTTTCAGGTACGAAATTAACACCATTATGTCATTGACTGATGTGTGCAAGTTGGACAGTTAAACATAAAATACTGGACCATTTTAGCATGAAAACTTAAGATACGATAGCAAAAACGTCTAGAAGTAGAAACATGTTAGTGTCATTAACAGTGGCTAAAGAGCATGAGGACATTGTGCTATGCTTTACCCAGTGTTCCATCACCAGTGATTTGATTTGTTGCTCACCTTCTTCAAAATCCAATCTGCATCCTCTACACTTTTGTCAACAATCTGCTGGATTCTTCCAGCATCCGTCTCATCCGAGTGGCTTTTGTATTGCTGCAAAATAACAAAAAGTAATATAAGAATGCCTGGAATTAACAATGCAACTTTGAATATGCATCTCTGCCAAAAGTTAAGGTAGGCCTACTGAAAGTAGGAACGAAATACATAAAGTGGGCAGGTCCAATTGGCTGAGAGTATACATTAAAAGTTCAAAACGGTATATAACTATAATTGAAAATCATGTTTTTGGTTGGTTATCCTTTCATTCCCGCTTTATGTCACATTATTTTTTTGTATGTAGCAGAAAATGTTTTTGTTTTTTGTTGATTTACGTCCGTTCCTGCTATAGTTTGACTGGGCTCTGAAGGCAATGTTTACGTTTTCTCTCAGCCGTAAACAAACAAGATAACACAATTATTTCTACTAAATAAGATAACTAATTATCTTTGTAACGTATGTAACATATTACGTATACATGACATGTAGTTTTATAACAAACGTATGCAACTTTGAAATCGAACCATTGTTTGTTTACATTTTATTTATTTTGTAAACATCGCCTTAAGATCGTGGTAGGCCTATAACTATGGTCTAATTTGACGTCCCAGAGAGAGGGAAGCGGATATAGAGGAACCCGGGCAACGCCCTACTATTTTTCGAAGGAGCCATCTGGTTCTTTTACATGCCCAGTGTATAGCACTGAAACATGGGACCTCGGTTTCAAGTTTCATCCGAAGGACTTGGTCCGGCGGGGGATCCAACTCACGACCCCTGGATCAAGAGTCTAGCGCATTACCACTAGACCACGGCCCGCCAGTGCAGAGAATAGTGGCTGCATAACTGCAAAATTCGCATATCACTGCTTAGGACAATATATATATATAAAAAGATGGTTTGGAAGAATCCACCGTCTGAGATAATGGAGTTTTTAGGGGTGTTGATGGCAGTAGAGGTAACTCCCAGTCGGTTACTTGAAATTAAAGCTTTAGTTTCATCATGGTAATGCAAGTCCCATGCTAGTTTGAAAGAGTTACAATCTTTGATTGGAAAATTAAACTTTGTAGCAGCTTGTGTTAGACCTGGCCGATATTTTATCAGTAGACTGTTGAATTAGTTGATGGAATTTTGTGGTATTCAATCAAAGGTTAAGGTGGAGATTCATGATGAAGTAGATTTAAATTTGAGGGATCCGTTATTGTTTATTTACAACGGTGTTTCCATCATGGTTTATGATGAGTGGTCAAGTCCGGACGAGATATTTTCCATGGTCTCAATTCAATGGAAAATAATTTTATTTTGCATTTCCGCAGTTTATTTTAGACAAGAAATTGAATATGTCTGTTTTAGAGTTGTTAGCAGTTATTGTGGCACTACGCTTGTGCAGCTCGCAGTTAAAGGGTATATGTATTGTGGTTAATTGTGATAACGCAGCAGCTTGTCAAGTTATTCATTCAGACAGGACAAGGTGTCCTTACAGGAAGGTACGTCTTAGGGAATGGCTATTGCTCAGTGTCAGATTAGGGGAGTGCATTTAGCGGCCACGGCCAACAGAGTTGCTGATTGTTTGTCAAGGTGGAATCAGGCGACAATTGTTTTTTTATCTAACCATTGACATGAAGTTGCATGAATGTTTAGTGGATAATTCGGTTTTTAATTTTTTAAATGAGTGGTAGATTGATGCTTTATGTGAATGTACTTATTAGGCATGTTTTTACAAAATGGTTTGATTGTTTTGTCTTTCAGATTCACAGTTTAGAGAGCTGATGTCGGATTTGAAAGTCACACATCCCTCTTCATAGGCAGAAGGTTCTAGAAAGAACCTTAAAATTCAATGAGAATCATTTATATTTTGGGTTGACTTATTTGCCAGCCAGTAGACCTACGATAACTCTTCAGCTCTATTGCCAATTTTTAAGCAGCTCTTTCAAATCGGCTGCAGCAAGCATTCGAAATTTTTGAGTGGGGTTCGAAAATACATTCATTACTTGGTTATCAGTTAGACGAGATATAATCATGTTTTAGTAATTATTTCGCTTAGAGGTTTAGCACGATATTAACAGGGGCATTGCTTTAAGCAGGCGGAACCAGTATAATATCTACAGAGTTTTGGATATGTCTGACAGCAATGATTATATTAATTGGGTGTTTATTTTTATTTGCCTTTTTTCTGGTACTCGGGAAATCTAATTTACATTGATGTAAATAACAAGAATGAGTTTGACTCTTGAAACTTATAAAACACATTTTGGAGAATCTTAAATTTTAAAAAATTTTTTTTATTATAGATCAGAACTGTTCGATGATCAAGTCGACCAATTTTTTGACGATTTCATGATTATCGATTAATCGGCAATACACTATTCCTAACCCTTAAGATAGTAGATTTGGGTCTTTCGGGTCTTTCACCTATAAAAAGGGGTCCTAACCCTACTAATGATAGTAAGGGACGCAAAAGTTACATAACCGGCACTTGGCGGCGGGCACGCGGACGGACGGACGGAGTGATTCCAGTAGCCCCCCCCTTTCCCCCGGCCCCTCCCCCACCACCACCATCAACTCGTTGAGGGGTGTATAGATAAACTCAGCCGGTTAAATGTGTCATATAGGGCCTAGCTATTTTCGCCATTTTTTTCAAATCCATGTTTTTCCTCACAACTGAATTCGTATTTTCATGTTCCCCATCAAGAAGGGCCTCACCTGTCTAACATGGTGTTGGTAATGACCTTGCATTGACTTCGGCAGAGTTTTGATACATCTCAGCAAGTATCTGTAAAGATGAACCGGACTCTGTATATTCCCCGACATCCTCAATGCACGTGTGTCATAAACCCACAGCGTCAATATCCCACCAAAACGTGCTCTAATTGCGTATTGTTTACATTTTTTCTTAAACAAGGGAGATAACCTTTTCAACTAAACGGTGTTGCTATACTTTACATCTCGAAAGATTATACCGATAAACTCTTGAATAGGTCATTTCAATACCGTTGAACACATTACGCTGTGTTTACACAATCATGTACATTATCTGTGATATTCCCACCGTACTTAGCCGATCATTGATGTGCACTGTATGTGATGTTATGGTTGGTTTTGTGTGACACACGGCGTTAGGATAGTTCTCACCTAAAAGAGATGGGTCGTCGCAGAATTGGTGTCGTTGGTTACGGTCATTTAGGTTAGTATATTCGGCGTGCAGTCCATGTTCACCTGTAACGGCTAATGCTTACGAAGTTATCAGTAGCTAATCTAATTCTACGGTCATAAGATAATCGTTTCCATAATTGAGCTTATGTCCTTATAATGCTAATACTGAAGTTGCAGCAAGGAGGGAGCAACAATGCACACGTGATATATACAGTAAAAGCTCTCTAAACCGGAGTCTCACTTAACCGGAGTCTCACTTAACCGGATATGTTACAAGTATGTGGTTTTTAAGACTGGCTAGCTTAATTGAGGCAGAAATCAATACAGAAAGCCGGGTCCGGGGGCCCCTCTGGATCCGCGCATGAAGCTCACATAGGAGCTCTCTGTATTACTTTCAGCCTGTATTTAGCAACCACTTGCATAATCCGAGCCTTCTATGTTCCTTAACCAGCCCTTTTTACGATTTTTGAAATTTCATGTTGCTGGTATAGAAGTTCCTCTGACCCTAACCAGCAACATGAAATGTCAAAAATTGTAAGAAGGGGTAGTTTAGGGACAGAGAAGACCCGGATTACCGCTTGCATTAACATCACAGGTGTTTATTTAAAGTGTGCGGTTTAGAGACGTTTTACTGTAGGCCTACTGTGAAACCTGTAATGAGCGACCACTCGAAAATGATGCATTGTGATCTTTAAGACAGATGGTCGCTTAATACAGAATGAAAGTTATGCAGAACTATTAATTAAGCGATCATCTGCATTAATAGTCACTGTGACACCTTATAGTTTGCCGGCCGTATAAGACAGGTTTGATTGTATTGCAGTGATTAAGAGTCATGTTGAAAATCGATGTGATTCAATATTGCCATAATTTAATAATACTTAATAGTCTGGAGAAAGGGATAAATCATCAGGTAAATTAGATTTATCTATTTACTCTACTAATATTTAGTATTATTGGCGACGGTATATTTATCAACTGTTTTATAATAGTAACCATTTATTCAACAGAAGTTCCTTTCAGCGCCTCTGTAACAGATGATTATTGAAAACAGTGTGGGAAATGGAATAATTGATTATAATGAGCAAATGCTCACTTTCCATAAAACTTCACATCCACAGAGTTTATATAATTAATATTTTGTGAGTCTGTAGAATGAGCGCGAAACGGTGATCAGTAATGCACGCAGCTGTGGTCCATATTAGACGCCGAGTAAATCGGCGTACATTGTCAGGGCCCCAGATAAATTTCGTATTTAAAATGCTAAAATCCTTATTTATGCACCACTATTGAAGTGACCACTCGTTTGAATCGTGAGGGGTCACTTCAATGGGTGTGGTTAAGAAATGTATACAGTAAAACTTCGTTGGTTCGAACTCATTGGGACTCTCGAAATTAGCTCGACTTAACCGAAGTTCGAGCTAAACGATATTTCACGACCTAGTGCATATGATAATATTTTGTTGATAAAGTTATGAAATACCTTAGTCAATGTGTTAAATAAAGCACATTAGTCAAAATAGCAAGCAGTATGGTTCCAGATCAGACGCCGAGTAACTCTACGTCCGATCTGGCGCCATACTGCTTGCTTTTTGGAATTCGATTTTGTCTCTCCGGGACTTTTGTTTCAGTTCGAGCTAAACGTGAGTTCGAGCCAACCGTGTTCGACCTATCGAAGTTCGACTGTATATACGTTACGGTCTTTCCAAAGGATAATAGATAAAAGGAAGCCTTGATAGACGCCACATCGGCGTCACGGTGACTGCTTGAACTGTCTGCATGCTTGACATCGAACGCGATTTCAAACACGTTCGAGTATAAACCCTTTACTCCATAGACACGTCTACTGGAGCCTCTGTTTTAACTGGCCTTTGAAAACATTATTGGAAATGGAACATTTGCTCGTGATGAACACAAGCTCAATTTTCCACAATGATGCCAACGGCATTCAAAATTGGTGAGACAATTTCTTCTAGATTATCTCCCTTTTCATTATATGCCTTGATTGGGAATTAGTCCAACAATAACCTATGGAACAAAGGGTCAGAATACACTAAATACTGGCCAGAATGTTTCATTTTTGAATGGCTTCGGAAACATTGTGTACAAAGGAGAAGATATTGGAAACGAGTAATTGGTTTTTTTATTGACACGTTTTGCATACTTGCATTAGTCATCAGCTGTCGAGATTCTAAAATGCGTTTCTGTGGAGTAAAGTCATAAACAAAATCCGGATTTCCCATTTTTTGGAAACGGTCAGATCCCACAATACTAGCCCTAAGATCGGATGCCACAATGTTGGCCTCAATATGAGATCTTACAATTTTGGCCTCAATGTAAGGACACACTATCATAACCTCACGATCAGACCTTTAATGGTGTCCTACATATACAATATCACAATGATGGCCTCCAAATCAGAGTCTACAGTGTTGGCCGCAAGATCAAGTACCGCACTGATAGCCTTAAAACCATATACCGCAATGCAGACCTCAAGATCAGATACCACAACGCAAGCATCAAGATCACATTCTACACTGTTGGCGTCAAGATCAGATACCGCAATGTTAGCATCAAGATCCGATACCACAAAGATGGCCTAGAGATTGGAAACCACAATGATTGCCTCGATGTCAGATACCACAATGTTAGTATCAATATCAGATACCACAACGCTGGCATCAAAATCAGATACCACAGTGCTGGTCTCAAGATCAGACTCCACAGTGATGGTCTCAAGATCAGACCGCTCGATATTGGCCGCTAGATCAGATACCACAGTCTTGACCTTAAGATGAGATACCACAATGTTGGCCTCAAGATTGTATACCACAATACTGGCCTCAAGATCAAATACCACAGTTTTGGCCTCAAGATCTGACTCCACAGTAAAGGTCTCAACATCAGACCTTTCAATGATGGCCGCAAGATCATATACCACAATGTTGGGTTCAATACCGGTATTAGATACTACAATGTTGGCCTCAAGCTGAAATACCACAAGGATGGCATCATGACACTTCATAGTGATGGCGAAAAGATCAGACATATCAATATTGGTCTCAAGATCAGACACCACAATGGTTTACTTGCCATCATGATCAGATATCACAATTTTGGCCTCAATATTAGTTACCACAATGGTGGCCTCTAGATCAAATACCACAGTGTTAGAATCAAGATCAGACTACATAGTGATGGCGTAATGATCAGATATCTCAATATTGGTCTCAAGATCATTTACCACAATATTGGCCTGAAAATCAAATATCACACTGTTGGCCCCCATACACCACACTGTTGGCATCCAGAACCGACTCCTCAGTGATGCCCGTAATATCAGACCTCTCAATATTGGACTCAAGATCAAATACCACAATGTTGGTCTGGAGATCAAATGCCACAATGTTAGCCTCTAGATCAAATACCACAATGTTGGCATCACGAATAGACTCCACAGTGATTGCCGCAATATCACTCCTTTTAATAGTGACCTCAATGCTAGAAATCACAATAATAGACTCAGTATCAGATACCACAATGTTGGCAGCAAGATCAGATACCACAATAAAGGACTCAAGATCAAATACCATAATGTTGGTACCAAAATCAGATACCACAATAATGAACTCAAGATCAGATACCAACATGTTGACTTCAAGATCGGATACAACAATAGAGAACTCGGTGTCAGAACCAACAAAGCTGGCATCAAGATCAAATACCACACTAATGGACCCAAAATCAGATTCCACAAAGCTGGCATCACGATCAGACTCAACAGTAATTGCCTCAATATTAGACCTCTTATCATTGGCCTCAATCTTAGATAACACAAAAATAGACTCAGTATCAGATACCACAATGTTGGAACAAGATCAGATACCACAATAAAGGACTCAAGATCAAATACCAACATGTTGGCTTCAAGATCGGATACCACAATAGAGAACTCAGTGTCAGAAACAACAAAGCTGGCATCAAGATCAAATACTACAATAATGGACCCAAAATCAGATTCCACAAAGCTGGCATCACGATCAGACTCCACAGTGATTGCCTCAATATTAGACCTCTTAACATTGGCCTCAAGGTTAGATAGCATAATAATAGACTCAATATCAGACACCACAATGTTGGCAACAAGATCTGATAACACAATAAAGGACTCAAGATCAGATACCATTATGCTGGTATCAAGATCAGATACCACAATAATGGACTCAATATCAGATACCACAATGTTGGCAATAAGATCAGATACTACAATAAAGGACTCCAGATCAGATAACATAATGTGTTGTCAAGATCATATACCACAATAATAGACTCAATATCAGTTACCACAATGTTGGCCTTAAGATCGGACATCTCAATAATGGCCTCAAGATCAGATCCAAAGAAAATGTCCTCAACATCAGATAAAACTATGATGGCATCTAGATAAGACCCACAATAATGGACCCAAGATCATACACTACAATGCTGGCATCAAGATCGGACCCCACAGTGATGACCTCAATATCAGACCTAACAATGTTGGCCTCAAGATTGGATACCACATTAATGGACTAAATACCAGATACCACAATGTTGGAATCAAGATCAGACCCAACAATGATGGCCTCACGATCAGATACCACATTCATTGATGCAATATCAGATACCACAGTGATGGGCTCAATATCAGATACCAAAAAGATCACAAGAAAATAAGAATCCATAGTGAATGCCTCAACATCAGACCACACAATTTTGGCCTCAAGATCATGTACAACTATAATGGAGGCAAAATCAAATATCATAACGATGACCTCATTATCAGATGCACAATAATTGACGAAAGGTCAGAAACCACAATTATGGCCTCAAATTCAGACCCCACAATGATGACCTCCAAATCAGATTAATTGTCTTTGCCCTTATATCAGATACGACAAAAATGAACACAATATCAGACCCACAGTGGTTGTCTCAATTTCAGATCCAACAGTAGTGTTTTCCTGATCTCCCAATATGTATCAAATAGTTTGAAGCCATATCAGATGCCGAGTGTATCGACGTGTGTACCTATTGGCAGTTCTCGGTATGTCACATGCAATATGTTACATAATATTGTTTCTCTAAATATACAAAATTACTATACAGCCACTGGCGAGGCTCGTCTTGTCTCATCAATTCTAATCAGTGATCGTTAGATAGATTTTGATGTAGAAGCAATTAAGATATGTTCGATTTATAGATCTAAGTCACATAGAAGCAGCTTAGCTCTGGCAAATTATTGTACAGAATTTGCGATTGACTAGATATCCAATTATCTGAGAACGTAAACGTATCGTACTGTGATCGATCGCGAGAGAGTTTATTCAAAACCTTTAGAACCGACCATTCTCGTTAACATGTAGTTCATTTCCATACAATTAATATGTGTAAACATTTAATATGCAGAGTGTTAGGGTTGTGTATATAAATTGTCACTTGCCCATTTCACATTAAAAAAAGACTGTTGTTTGATTTGTCCATTTTTTAAAATTAAACTGTTGATTATAGATTGCATCATAATTTATGTACGAACTAACGCTGAAAAAACATATGCATACTCGTACATACACATTACTATTTACTCCAAGTACGTACCTACGCCTTTCAAACCTCTGTAGAAGATGACCTGTGGAACATTGTTTGAATTGGCATTTCTCATAATGAAAAAATGCTTAATTTTTCATGCACTTTTCAAAACTATTCAAAAATAGCATGTTCCTTGATGCAAGATGTGTATCTTTTCATCAACTTCTTTTGTAATGGATAAGTTAAACAATAACATAAGAAGTACATCTAAAGGCTTTAATTGTTAGGTCGCGATAAAACAATTCAATTTAAACGACGTTTGAGATAATCATTATTCCTTTCCGTGCATTTTGATTAATCTACATTATTACGATAATTTTTTATCAGACACCAAGTAACGAGAAGAAATATTGATTGGATCCGATGAGTAGCAGTCCACTTTCTATTATCTGGTGTCACCATGCAGTGTTATTATCTGGTGCCACCATGCAGTGTTATTATCTGGTGTCACCATGCAGTGTTAAGTCCATTGACTAGGCGCACAGCATGGTGTCAAATATGGGGGGTCAAATGAGAAAGGGTTAAACTAGGCCTTTAAACTAGGCCTTTAACCCATCCCGCTGCGTGTGACGTCCAACGGCGTGTTAATTGGATCCTGAGAAGTGGAGTTACGGTAACATTATCTTAGAGTGGACACTATAGTATAGTTGACTAATAACCCCCAAGCATGACTAGGGTATTGCCCTCCCCATGAGGTCCAATAAACGCATAATCACTGTCGCTGTGGTATGCATGGATCCGTGAGGATAAGATAAGCCCCGCCCCCTTAGTTATTGTTGCTATGTCCCACAAGCTTTCATCCAAA
>JAULCE010338173.1:0-10401 GCA_032359355.1 Macoma nasuta | reverse complement strand
TTTCAAAATGTATGTTTATCAGATCAATAGGGTCCTTGGAGTTTATATGTATGCATGCAAATGTATTGCATGATCTACTAAAGCCATGCACTAAAACTATCCAATTCAAGTCCCAGGCCTACAGTGCTTTTCAGCACTTTGATTACATTACAGTCTTCCAAAGGATATTGAAATTCAATCTTTAAAAAACCCACACATTCATTATCTACAGTCAATAGATTCAGATGGTTTATTAAAAAATCAATAACTGAGCCTCTTATATTTGTATCCCTTATCATTGTTTGCTTGCAAACGTTTTGGATCCAGATCAGCATCCGATTAAATCTGTCTGATCCTGATCTAAGCTGATTGAGACTAAGGAAATAATTTTACCAAATTTGAAGCAAATAGGACAAGGTTGTAAAATTAAGCAGACCAGAGTTTAAGCTTAAAACAATTTTCTCAGCAGGGTTAGAGATAAAATGCAGGTTTTGTGTACTACCCAAATTGCAAAACTTGCCCAGTTTCGTATCACTGGCCACCTATATTTGTTTTGAATCAATTTTTGTTGTTATTGTGTATTGATCAAAATAGCCCATTGGATTTACAACAGCATGGGCATTTTTATTGAGTTAGGAAGAGTTTATTATACTTAAATCAGAGGTCAATATGAGGAATGTACATTGTTTTCAAATGGTAAAATCTTTATTTCAATAACAAATAGAATGAAGAGATTGAGTGGTCACAACATAGAGTTAGGTAGAAATATGTAGATATTTACTTTGGCAAATCAATGGCTTGGTGCAAAACTATTAGTTACAATAGTTTCGCACCAATCCATCGAAATATTTCATTTACCTACACTTATCTGGAGCTCTTGGATAAGATATGAGTTTTGACACAAATAGAGGACAGGTAGAGATATGGCGGAAGGAGAAGGGGAGGAGGTGGCTAAGGCCTATAAAACTATTACAGACAAAATGTGTGATATTTGTGAAGACACCTTGAAACAAGCATCATGGTACTGCAAACAATGTAGCCAGCGACTGTGTAATGAGTGCAGGAAATACCACAGGAAAGTGTCTGCTACAAAAAGCCATGAAATTGTACATGCAGATGAAATATCGCCAATAAGCTCATCAGAACAAACAGAAGGACAATTGTCTGATGAGTATAGATCACCTTTGTGCCCAACACATAACCAACCTCTAGAGTTCTACTGTAAAGATCACAATGTGCCTGTGTGTAATTCCTGCAAACTGGTGGATCACAGGAAGTGTAAACACCTTCAAGATCTACAAAAAGTTGTAACAGAAAATAAAGGAAAATGCCAGGATGTTTTACAACATCTTAAAGCAATTGATGTTGGCATGGATGAAATAGGAGAAGCTATGAAAAAAGAAAAAGATATGATGGAAACCGATAAAACAGCTGCTATCCAGAAAATCAAACAAGAAATGAAAAGGATAGAAATCCTGGGACAACAGAAAATTCGCGAGGTGGAAGAGATTTTCAAGGAGGAGAAAGAAGTCCTTGAAAAACAAACAGGAGATATAAAGCAAACAAAAGCATTAGTGTCAACAAGCATTGATGAGTTAGAGAAATCTTCAACAGCTGGCTCTGAAGAAGAAACATTTGTAGCAACAATATATGCAGAAATTCAAGCTGCAAAATATCAAGATATGTTAAATGAATATTCTTTCTTGACCCACAGAGGAATACAATTTGAAGTTAACAGTAAACTGGAAGACATTGATAGCTTTGGAAACATTACTTTAGAAAAATCAACAGTGTCTGTAGAACATAAACCACAGATAATTGACTTCCTGAATACAGCCCATAAGCAAGTTATCCTGTGGTTTGATGTGCTTCCAAATGATCAAATCTCATTGCTGACCTTTAGTGAGGATGCTAAAGAAATGAGCCAACTGAGGCTATACAATGCTAATAAAAGTCTCCTGTCTCAGCTAGACCTGCCTAAAGCTATATCAGCTGCCAAGATAAATGATCATCAGATAATTGTGGCCATACATAATGAACAGCAGCTCAAGGTCGTAAATACTGACAACAACAAACTTGTACAGCAGTGTGTAATTAAAACACAAGGCTCTCCAGGGTTGGTATCAGAGTATTCAAACCAAAGTGTGTTAATACTTGTAGCACAAGAAAAGGACAAACTCTGTTTCCAGCTCATTGATCTGGGAGGACATGTCCTGAAGCAATCAGCTGTTCTGGCAGGTCTACAAATACCACTCTTCATGAGGACGAGTCCTGACAGGCAAGCAATATACATCTCTGACAGATACAATGGCATATTTGGGTTCAACCTGCAAGAGGACATGATATTCCACTTTACGCAACAATCCTACAAGATGTACGGTGGACTTTCTTTACACAAAAACAATTCTCTTTACTGTGCTGCTGGAACAGGGCCAGAAGATTGGGCACTGATTAAAATTTCCCCAATTGAGAAGAATGTTAAACCAATAGCTCTCAATATTGGTCCTTGCTATCCACCTAGATATGCTGAAGGTAAATTGTACCTATGCAAGCAAAATGTTAAAAATGAGTTTAAAATTGTATACCTATATTTTTAACCCTTTACTCCATCAATACACCTTTTGATGCCTCTTTAAAAAATGACCTTTGAAAACATGTGGAAAATGGAGCATTTGCTCATTATGAGTAAATGCTCCATTTTCCACAATGTGTTCAAAACCATTCAAAATTGGTGTGTTCCTTTCTACTAGATAATCTTCACATGCATCATAAACTTTCATTGTGAGTGAGTCTAAAACAGCATATTTAGTGAAGAGGCAAGACACTGGAAAACCCACCCTCTGACATGTAATACAATCCTCAAGAAAAAGTTAATGTACCAACTTTGCTATTCATGCCACAAACGGGTGTCTTTAATATTATCTCTGAATGCCTTAATTTTTCAAAGATGAGACTGGGCAAATAATTGATATACAATAACACTTGGGCCTGTTTTGAAATAAAACATCAACCGAGGATTAGCCGAGTGGTAAAGCGCTCGACTCTTGATCCAGGGGTCGTGAGTTCGATCCCCCCGCAAAACCAGTCTTTCCAATGAGACTTGAAACCGAGGTCCCATGTATCAGTGCTTTACACTGATCATGTCAAAGAAATAGAGGGCTCCTTCGAAACAGAGTAGGGCGTTGCCCAGGTTCCTCTGTATCCGCTCCCCTCTCTCTGGGACGTCAAGTTAGCCCAAAAGTTGGCAGAAACGGACGTAAACAACAAAACCAAACTGAAATAAAATATCAGAATATTTTTTTCAGATAAGATTTAAAGTTCATTTTTTTCTTCTCATTATTATACCACCATGAAGTTTATTTATGAAGGGCTGTATAGGTCGGTCTGTGTTTTACTTTTCGACCTATTTCTCAACCACTGTTTTGAATTTAATGAAACTTTACTAGAAGCTTTTACATCAAGAGATGAGTAATAATAATAATAATAATAACGTCTTTATTTAAAGTGGATAACATATTTGGTTCGAAGACCAATTTTCAAAATGGTCCACATAAGCATTATATACAAATGTACAGACATACATGAAACAATTTACATAGTAACAAAAATAAGACAACGTTTACCCTTCTTTGTACATGTCCCTTAAGCAGTGTGGATCCTGATCAGATTCTGAATATATTGGAATCTGGTCTAGAGCCAAACCTTTGAAATTTCTTGTCTTTGCTTAAGCATTTAGAAAAGGATGTTTGTGTTTAAGACTGGTCTTTTTTACAGAAAGAAGGGTTGAAAGTATATGTAGATTGTTATAAATAATCTTACAAGTATCTAATATTGTTTCAGAGAACTTGATCCAGGGTTAGAAGAAGCCATTGCCAGCTTGATTTGGGCAGCCCCAAGATTACAGACAGATTGTATGGAACTTAAAGCCATATCAGAACAGTTAATACACAAATATGGCAAAGAGTTTGGACAGGCTTGTCGTACAAATGCCTTAAATAATGTTAGTGAAAAGGTGATGCACAAACTAGGAGTGCAAGCACCACCTAAAATATTGGTCGAAAGGTACATGCTTGAGATCGCCAGGTCATATAATGTGCCATTTGAACCTGATCCGTCCGTGATGGCACAGGATGAGATATTTGCTGCAGAGAATCTGCTGATAGATTTTGGAGAGAACAAGAAGGGTGGAGGAGGTGGTGGTGGTGGTGGAGGCGGGGTGTTACAGCCACAACCGCAGCAGCAACCCTACCCTCAGCAGCCCTACCCTCAACAACCGCAGGTAAATAAGTCAGCATTGTGCATATGACCTGGCTTTCACTGAACAACTCAAGCTGAGATCATGCTCAAATTGAAAATTTAAATTTCAGATATCGGCCTCAATTTAATTGCCACAGCACTGAATGTTTGACTGCCAGTGAAACATAGAATGTTTCTGTGGTAGTCAAAACTTGAGTGCCGTGTCAATTAACTTAAATGAAATATAAAAAGTTTAAATTTTGAGATTGAGCACAACCTCAGCTTGAGAGGTTTAGTGAAAGCTGGGTCTGGGCCTCAGGCTGGAAATGGTCCCTTGTGGTATTGCAAGATGTGTAGACCAAGATCAGCAGCTGTGTTTAAAGAACAGTGTCCAATAGGTTGTCATTGAAGACAGCTGTATTTTGATAATACACTTGGCTAACAGTTTATACCCTGATCTGACAGACTGACACACCCTTTTAAATGCTATGTCAGATCTGGGTCTACACTGTTTGCAATGTTGTTAGGGCTCTTTTCCCGGACGGAGACCGATATGAGTGTCGCTGTGTAATTTTGAATCGTAAGATATTCCCAAAAGTGTAGGCCCAGACCGGTGACCAGCCATGTCTCCTGCGTGACATTGACCAGGATCTACACTTTTTGTTACACATTAGAAATTTAGAACCAATAGTAGTACTATTTCCTCTACAACTCAAAGCCATTTATTTCATGATCAGACAATATTTTCTAACATGGCAGCTGATTAAGGTCTACACTGCTTAATTAAACATGTCTTAAAATTGGAATAATTTATCACTTATATTATTATCCACAGCAAACCACATTTACAATTATTTCATATTGCAAACAGTGTAAACTCAGTCTTGTGTCTTTGCCTGGGTAGAGTACAGTCAAACCTGTCCTGAGTGGCCGCTTCAAAATGAGGCATTTATGATCTTTGAGACAGGTTGTCGGTTATTGGCTTAATGGAGAATAAAAATAATACAGAAAGCTCTTATAAATAAGAGCTTTCAGCATTACTTATCGATCATGGCTTGTTGCAAAACTACTATAACTCCTTCACATTTGTGAAGGAGTTACAATAGTTTTGCACCAAGCCATCGTTATGTTCTGCATTAAGTGGCCACTTTCCTTTAAATAATCGCTATGCTATCCTATTAAATGGCAGCTCAAGACAGGTTTAACTGTACTATTCAGGTTAACACTATTTAACCCACATTATCACATAGACTGGATCAACACAATGAATTGACTAATCTAAACTTATTTAGTATAGTAGAACTTTGCTTATGATCTATAACCCATGTACTCCATAAATTGCATTTTGGCACCTCTGATGACTATGGACTTCGGAAATTGAGCATTTGCTTATAATGATCAAAGGCTCCATAATCCACATTATTTCAAAGCCATTCAAAATTGATGCTTCCTTTCTCCTGGATAATAATCCTATTCAGCATAATACTTTCTTTGTGAGTGCATCTAAAAATATAAAGCATAATGGAGTAAGGGTTACATGACTGTCAATGTCATAAGTAGACATCCCGGAAATGGCTCCACCTTGTTGAGCCTGCTTTGGATCCAATCTGTTAGGAAAGGTTGTCAATTGACCCCACAATTTGTTTGGGCCTCCATTTTCTCCAAGAGCTGTCTTGTCTGGGTCTTCACCATTTGCAAAAGTCACAGATGAACACTAACAGTATGAGAGTGTGGAACAAAATTGTTCAACCATCTAAACCTAGTATTTATAAAACAAATCATGTTGAAAGATTAGATAACAGCTGTATTGTGTTTTGTTTTCAGGCAGGGCCACCAAGTCAAGGTGCAATGTACTACCCTCCTCCTCAGGTATGAAGCATATGCTTGACAGTATTTTAACCCTCAAATTGTGGGAAACAATTATACTCTTCCTGCTCAGACAGTGTTAACCCAGATCAGAAGTTGTCTATTGGATTCCTCTGATAAATGTTGGCAGTGATTGTGTATAAACTGTTTGCCAAAGTTTATATTAGTTCTTAGGAAAACATTATATTTCTTTTCATAAGTCAATGTAATTTTTCTTATAAGAGATGTTGGAAGTAGGCAGAATCTTGTATAAATATTTAAATTGAATAACAGTCAAGCCTGATTGAAAAGCTATTTTTAGACATATCCATCAGGAAAGAATCTGATGAAAAATATTGGCCTTATGAATGAAAACAATCTGGAAAGCTCTGAAAGGAGGGGCCTGGACTATAACCCAATACCTCATAAGTTAATCTATTTATAGACTTGTACACATTGAAAAATAAGAATATCATATTGAAAGGAGAACAACATTGACAAGTCTGGTACTTAAGGCAACAGAATAGCAAATTATCAAACATGGAAATTTAGTTAAAAGTACACATATTTCTAGTGTGTAGAAATCATCATTTGGTGATGACATTTTTGAGAAGAGAAAATAAGTCGATGAAAACAGCATCTCATACTTTTTATACGTCCATCTGAAAGATGGCCGTATTATGTGAAACCCTGCGGCGGGCGGTGTGGCGGGCGGCTCAAAATGGTTTCCGGACAATATCTTTAGTTCTGCTTGACCTAGGTCAACCAAACTTTACAATTAGCTTTATTAGCATACAGAGAAGAACCCTATTTTTCCTGGAGTTATGCTCCTTTATGGACTTAGATTATTGAAAAATGGGGGTTTCCGGATGATAACTTTAGTTCTGCTTGACCTAGGTCAACCAAACTTCACAATTAGCTTTATTAGCATACAGGGAAGAACCCTATTGAATTTGGGTCCGGTTCGATTATTTTTTCTTGGAGTTATGCCCCTTTATGGACTTAGATTATTGAAAAATGGGGGTTTCTGGATGATAACTTTAGTTCTGCTTGACCTAGATCAACCAAACTTCACAATTAACTTTATTAGCATACAGGGAAGAATCCTATTGAAATTGGGTCCGGTTCGATTAATTTTTCCTGGACTTATGCCCCTTTAGGGACTTAGATAATTGAAAAATGGGGGTTTCCGGATGATAACTTTAGTTCTGCTTGACCTCACAATTACACAATTAGCTTTATTAGCATAGAATAAGCCTATTGATTTTGGGTCCAGTTTGATTGGTTTTTATGCAGTTATGCCCCTTTATGGACTTAGATTATTGAATAAATGTTATTACCAAACGATAACTTTAGTTCTGCTTGACATTTGTGAACCAAACTTCATTGGCACTTTTCTTATTGTCAAGTTTGAAATGGTGGGCGTATTTTGTGCGACCGTGGTGCTCTTGTTGACATATAAATTAGTATTGTTATATGTGTAAAGGAAAGTGTACATTTGTTCAAATCTTGACATTCTTTTTTTTTCGCAAAACAATATTTGACCTGAAACTTGACGCAGACGAAAGTTTTAAATATGACAGCGAAAGAGTTAATATTCTTCACCCTACATGGGAAAATGAACACACTATATTTCTCAGGGTCTGAACAATTTATCAAACATTATATCGTATTTAGTACTCCTGGTATGTTAACGTGGCGTTGGAAGGGTTACTCTAATTAAAAATGACACTGCGTAATAACTTACTCATTGACTTATTTTAAAAGTTAATCCTCGACTTGATATAAATTCCGGGTAAGAGCCAATCTCTTTACTAGGTCTATCAATCTTTGTATTATATTAAGTATCTAGATTAAGTAAAAGCTTTACATGGCAGGCAGATTTCACCCAGGTCTAATAGCGCCAATAAAACCCCAGTGTATACCCTGATCAGACAGCATCTGTACGGATCTGTTTGATCTGGGTCTATACTGCTTGTAACAGATACAAATATGCGCATATGTTTTAAAGAGCTAAAGCGTTGCCAGTCAAGGTAACCGTTTGGCAATCATAGGGTTAGTCTATGCCTTTTACTTGGCTCTTACAAGTTTGGAAGTATTCCATCTGCTTTTCACTATGTTGGGCGTCTATCTGGAAGAACAAAGTGTCGCGCTGTATGTATTGGTAAGAGTTTGTAATAAGACGACCGTGGGAAGTCTTATCAAACTCTTATCAATATAACTGCAAAATGACTCTAACAACTCCATATCATATAAAATTAGACAAAAGTCTCAACACTTTAATTAAGAGCATGACAATGTATCATCCAAAACATATAGGTTACACTTACAGTTTATTGGCAGTTTCGGCATAGTCCATGCCTTTGGCCATTTACAAATTTAATACAGTGAAATATGGCCTAGACAAACATATACAGAACATACATGTAATAACATTTATGCATACATATTTCATAAATCAAGATATAGTAAATGCATAATGAATTCAAGAAACAATTACAAAATAATGTCCAGGGTATTATTTCTCAAGGTACTGGCTTCTGCTATGTACAAATTTAGCTATGTTTATCAAAGTATAATTATGCTTTGATGACATTTATAAAATGAATTATTGCTGTCTTGGCTACGTTGTTTTTCTTAAATACTTAAACCGTATACCTTTATATTGGACAATACATTACAAAATGACATTCAGATTCTACAGCATTTGATCACAAATTTTACATTTCGATTTTCTCTTGATGTTCTATTAAAGCGTCCTACTTCTAGTAAATTCGAACTTAATCTGAAACGAGAAAGTTGTTGTCTGAGTGAGTTGTTTTTAATAACACCCAGATATTTTTCAAATTCAAAAATAGTTTTAAATTTATAATAATAGTATAATTTAGATGTGTTATTTGTTGATTCCCTCCACATTTGCATATACTGATCTCTTAGACGTTGTTTTATCATTGGAAAAAAAATAGTAATAATTCTCATCAAAACCATTTTAAAGGTATGCAAACCCCAAATCATGAATATTTTTTCTAACTCTATTCTATCTGTATTCTTGCCCAACTGTTTCCATCTGGATTTAAAATTTGGTTATTGTAAAGTTTAAAGATGTGAGAGTTTTTATTTATATATGCATTAATCTTACACCAAAACTTCAATGCCCTGTCTTTAAAAATTAGAGATAAGGGAAGCCAACCAAGCCCGCCAAGAACATCATTTGCTGGTGTTTGATGTTTAACTCCAAGAATATGTTTGCAAAATTTAATATGCAACTAATCAACCTCATTATAGTCACAAATGTCCCAATCATCACAATCATATGTGAGAATAGGATCAATCATGGAATCAAATAATAAAAGTTTTGTTTTGATATCTAATTGTATACTGTCAAACATATTCATCAAATTACAATATGCTTTAAAAGCTTGCTCGAATAATGTTTTAACAGCCATTGATAGGTTTCATGTATGTGTAAATTTGATACCCAGATTAGTAAAGATATCAACTATTTCTTTCTTTTCTCCATATATTGAGAAATTGCAACTATGAATTTCTTTCCTTTTCTCAAATATACATATCTTTGTCTTATTCATATTGATTTTCAATCCCCACTTGTTTAGTATGCTGCTAAATGACATATTTTTAATTGCAAACTTTCAGGATTTGTGGTGAATAAAATGATCTTTACAATAAATAAAATCAAAGACATTGATAGCATATTCAGGTCATCTTCGGTAAGATCATCTATATCAACACAGTTAACAATGTCATTTACAAAAATGAATGAATAAAAAAGGCGATAAAGGTTGTCCCTGCTTCAAGCCGAGCGTGACTTCGAAAAACTCCGTTGTGTCCATTTACGCTGAAGGTTTAACACAAAATTTAACACCCGAATTAATAGATTTTATCATTTTTAACATTTTACAACTTATTCCTGCTTCAGCTAATTTAATCCACACGGTATCCCTAATAACTGTATCAAAGGATTTTTTCATAATCAACAAACAAGCACCATATTTTTCATTGTAAGATAGAGCTTTTTTGTATAATTGAATGCAATATAAATATAGCGTCTGTTGTTGAGCATCTATCCCGAAAAAAGAACTGACAATTGTTGAAGACAGACGTGGTCTGGCACCAATCATTCTTTCTGTTTCTAAGTAAAAAGATAATGTATTTGACAGTTTTAGCTAGCGTATTGCCTCTATAATTTGAGGTATTACTCTTATCTCCTTTTTACACACCCATCTTTAGATGGGACGTATCATATGAACACCCACGGCGCGCGGCGGGTGGCGGGCGGCGGGCGGCGGGCGGCAGGCGGCAGGCGGGCGGCGGCGGCTTGAA
>JAULCE010337951.1:0-10403 GCA_032359355.1 Macoma nasuta | reverse complement strand
CCCCCCCGACGATATCCTAGCAGCGTTCCGGTAAGTCTGCGTGTTAACTACAAGTATGCACTTACTCTGATTCGAACTGATCCTCTGCATAATAATTACAGGATTTACTTCTTTACACACAGTGAAGACCAATATCAGACACATCTTATATGCTAGAGAAACAATTGCCTCAGCTGAATGCTTTATATATTAAACGGGAAATCAACAATCATAGTAACTTAGTCTAAAACAACAAAGAAAAAGGATATTAACTACACTGGATAACCCCAGTTTCAAGAGAGATGTATCCGATATCGAGGGACGTAAACAACGAACACATTACTGCAAAAGAGCTGATTTATTGACTTGAAACAAAATAAAGAAAATACATGTCATGCCATTGTAAAAACTAAACACACCATCTCATCATTTTCTCTAGTTGTATATGTGTACACGAGGATAAACAAATCAATTTCAACACTGAGATTGTAAATTATCTACTTTAATCATTACTAAAATTGATCAGAAATATCAACAGGTGTACTACATCAAATGAATGACACCAACGTATACTAACAAAAATTAAGGTTATTGCATTAACGAGCCTTTCAGAACATTAATAATCGTAATACACAATATTATCTGAGGCATTTGTCTCAAATTGGGTTATGCGCGGTCGTAAAATGTAATACATCCAAGGTTATAGCTACATTAAACAGTAGCATAATCACCTGTTATGAGATTTATTGTCAATTAAGTAGGGAATATGCGTTATCATCCAATGGCGGTACAGAATGCGCGCAGAATGCAAAACAGCAAAACTAAAGGCGCCTCCATGATGAACCCTATGCGATTAACCCCAATCACTGCCTACCCGAACCATAGTGGCATATGCAAACAGCTTAGATCCGGATGAGACGCCGAGTAACTCGCCGTCTCATCAGGATCCAAGATGTTTGGCACTCGGCCACTATTTTTGCCAAAATTTCACTAAATCTGTGAATTTTGAAAATGAAAAGAAAACACGAAATATTGCGCATGCGCAGAATTGCTTATGGCAGGTAAGGAGTTAAGTCTGGTTTCCGGGTACTCATATTGCAATTCATTTCTTCAACGTAGTGTAAGGATCGCAGTGAAGTGGAACGCAGTGAAAGGGGAAGGAACTCCAGACCGGGAGCATGTCTGCGCATGCGCAATATGTCATCTGTTTTATTTTCAATATTCACATATTAAGTTAAGCATTATACAGCAGAATGAAATATATAACATATTGAACATAATATTATAGAGTTATACATATTTTTGACTCTGATCCGACTGCTTAAGACGGGAGCAGTCGGATCAGGGTCTGGACTATGTGTACACGTCTTTCTGACCTAGAGTCATTACGGTATGCATTTAGTAACTGTAAAATCTACAACACATTGTGCCAAATAAATTGTATTTGGATTTATTCTACGACCGTATGTATTAACTTAACGGAATAAGGTACACGTACAAAATGTAGTTAATTCGTGAATTACAGTCCCAGCTACATGTTACGACTATATTGTTTGATCGTTTGAAACAGTTTCGACACCTCTTAACTGTTTTAAAGGCTCTTTAGAAATTAATGCATTCAGGTGATGCCGTTAGCAAACGTAAGAATTTTCGGCCAAAATGACACTTACCTTGTTTTCAACGACACCGATGATGTAAAACCATGAATATAATTTTCGAACTTCATATTTTGGAAAGTACGGCGACGATAATGGGAAATGGTTTAGATCTTCGACGTTTTAAGCTGGTTGCTGATAGATATGTTTTGGAACATCTATTTTCAAGCCCAGAAGAACAGACGTTTTCTGTTTACACTGTCTGTCTGGTTATACTGTTAAGGTTTTCAAGTAAAAAACAATCTAACATAGTTCATATACGTATATCATCTGCAATATATCAGCATTCTACATACAACAGTATGGGGACATGATATTATGTCATTCAAAAAGTTTGATTTTTCACATTTGATGTGTTAGGTAATCAAGTTTATCTGAGTTTGTAACAGAGCTGTTCAGTATGATGGTATGCTAATTGAGTGTCCCATGTAATTTGAAACATGAAAGCATTTCAAACAGTGTATATCGGAATAAGTTGCATTTTCGAAGTTATCACATCAAATTTTGACATTCATGTTTGAAGTGACTGGGGACAAACTACGACGGCGCTTTATAATAGCAAACAATGTATATATCCGCACCTGACGGACTTGGCTGTGCCTCTATTGATTTCGATTTTCGTAGATCGGACATTGAACAGCGACCTTTAAATTATTCAGAAGCTGAAGGCACTTCTGTAACTTTGTAGGTACTAAACACATCTAAATTATTAGGGAAATTTATGTATATTATTTAAACGATGGTACTCGCAGGGGCAAGTTGATCCGATAACTTGCTTTTCCCTGACATCATTTGTTTTATTCCTGTGCACAACTTCGTTCTGATATCAATATATTAAATTTCGTCGATACTCTTCTGTAAAAGGGTGATCCTTCAAAAGCAAGAAATGTTTTCAAAAATGGCACATTCGTGATTTAAGAAGAATATCGATGATTTCACTAAAAATACATACGGTCAATTTGCCAATAAGACAGATACGTGGTTTTTGACGACCATAATTTTATTATAAAACTGACATGGTTTAAGATGAAAACCAGATATATATATAGACGCGTGGATGTGCCTTCAAGTGTTTCTCGCAGCGGTATGTTACACTGTACTGAAATACAGTAGGTAAATAACGACTGAGATTGTATTAAAATCAAATGAACATCGTAGCTGATATGAACCATATTGCCATTTAAAGGAATATATGTTCGGGTTCTAATCAAACATAATAACTGATCCATGTACTTCTAACACACGATTTACTGCGATTTTGAAAGCATATCACAGGTATCTAAGCCGTAATGTGATGTCGCCTAATCCATATGATCAAAACGCTATAGCTTTCTGATCATATGGTTATAACAGCATACATTCCTAGCTATTATGCTTAGTTTTATAGCCTATTTATACGCTATAAACCACCTGCACGATACAAGTTAACGTCGTCTTAGATATTAAGCGAAATTCTTCAGCGAAAGCTGAGCTTATGCTGTACCGGCTGGCTCTCTTTATCTATGCAATACGATGTAATGGAAACTTAACTAGAACTTTCTGCATCGGTGGTTATGTAAAGAGAAAGAACATAAATGCTATATGAACCCTTTCCTCCGTTAAGAAGCGTCTTTTAGTGCCTTCGTAACTGATGGATATTGAAAACAATGTAGGAAATAGAGCATTTGCTCGTGACGAGCAATTGCTCTATTTCCTACAAATGATTTTTATATGATTAAAAAAATCATTTATTTTTTTGCCTAGATTTTCATTGTTTTATCAGATACTTTCTTTGTTGATAAGAATAGTTTGTAGATAGAAGGAATATTTGCTGGCTCATGATGAACAGTAGTGTAATATTATGGACAAGTATTTCTACATAATTACAATTGGTCGGTGTCGTGTAAAAAGGATATAAGTGAGATATGCTCGATGTGCAGGATTCATTATGTTGCCATAGAGTACACCTTACTATAATAATCTTTCATGCTTCACTTGAGGGATATGCTAATCCAAAATCCGAAGTGGCTCGTTCGTTGGAAACGAGCTTTAGCGAGTTTCCGACAGGAACGAGCCAGCCGAGGGTTTGGGATTCGCTTAGCCCAATGTGAAACATGTATGATTATTTTTCTCGCTGACTCCCGCAATAATTGTTTAAAAAAGAGAGCTGATGGGGTCCCCTAATCCCCAGTGTCATTTACAATCCTATGTTTATTGGACCGTTCAGGGGAAGCAGTCCATATCGGTTCCTAGTATGTGATTGGTCAAGGCAGAGGGTATTGTCCAATCAAAGATAAGTGTGGCAGTGGAATACCCAGGTGTCACCAGTGCTATTTCCACTGACCAAGTGCACAGCATGATGTCAAATATGGGGGGGTCTAAACTAGGGCTTTAAGGGCTACATGGTCGTAGCAGCAGTCATTTTGTCAGCAAAAGAATCATTTGTTAAATGTATTTGTCCGAGGTATATCTTGTCTCATGTATGTCAATAGCAATGTCAAGGTCGCATGATCAAATTCAAGGTCGTTCGAATATTGTTTAGTTTCATTTTTTAACTGCTCTACAATAATATGTACAAAACTGTACTAGATACTTATTTAGTATCATTTATAAGTGCTACATCAAAACTACATTAAATTTAAAGTTCAATCTATTATTGTTATTTGCTTACTTTTCTTCCATCAAAGGTAGCATTTTACACGTAAAAGAAAAATATGCGCTCACTCTATCGATGGCGACTTTTGATATATGATGAAGAATATACTAATGATTCAAAATATGGCAGGTTTTTTTGCACTTTGTTTGAGGTCTGACGTTATATGCATGTAATAGACTAGTAGCGAATAATTCTAGAGCCAACTTAGATATCGTTATCGTTACCGCGAATTGGCCTATTGGAAATAACTTGTCTTAAGTAGCGACAAGGAGCACCTGTTGTCAAGAGAGGCGTGACTATAAGCCTGATAAGTGATATGACTGATTGCTGATATACACGGGCTTTTTTAAAGTTCACCTTTATTCTGTATGCTGGAGAAAATGGTGGACGACGTCATAACAAAATAATCGATTGGTCAACAGTATCGGTTTGATTGACGGCGGCGATCTGTCAATTAACTCCCCCGGATATTTCACAGCCATCATAGTAAGAGTGAAAGGACACTGGGGATTATTGTACCCGGCTAGTTACCTAAGAATAAGCACAGCATAATGCCACATTCCTTTATCTAGACCTTTAACGTGCATCAGGGGACTTGATTGGATCCGAAGATCCGACCAATATTGGTATACACGCCAAGGGGGGTTAATGTACCCGCTAGTTATCTCATGACCGTATTCGACTGGGTTTTTTGTTGTTAAAATAAAGGTGGCTGAGAAATCGCGCAATATGTTTCGATATCGACGAATTTGTACCAGTCGAATAGAAATTATTCTCAATGAAGTATTCTGTTTCCGGTTATGCATTAATAATATCATAAGATTCATAAAACAAATTGGTCATTGCACCAAATATGACACATATTTTTGATATTAATAAAGTTATAATAACTCATATACTTGACGCATTTGCTTTGCCACCTTTTTGTTGACATCGAAAACCCCAGTGGAATACGACCAATGATTAGCAGCACCACAGGGTACCTTTTAGGGGTAGACCTTTTATCATATCGCAAAAGAATAGTCCGTAATCTCGTTTGCTTGATATTTTTACCTTGTGCGATTCTCTTGACATTTAGTAAAGATGTTGCACGAGAGTCAAACAGCTCGGATCCGGAAAGACGACGAGTTACTCGGCGTCTGATCTGGATCAAAGCTGGTTGACGATATCACTATGCTCGCGATCGGTGTAATCAGGGTTAGTTATTACGTAATACTACCATAGGTAGTATGGGATTCGAATAATTCAGTTGGTACATGTAGGTACCTTTATTTGGGATCTTCCTGTGATCTATCGTTTTATATAGTCATGAATTCTGCTTTAAGACGATCCGCGCAATAAGTAAGAGATACAGATATCATATCTTTTCAAAAGAGCAGATCTATAGAAAAATTTGTTCAGATTTCGGAAAATTCTAAATTGCGACATAATTGGATGCTATTGTAGAATACGTTTTAAACGATTAACGATATTATAGATACTATCATATAGTATAGTGGATGATCAGTTATTAATATCGAACAAATGGATACACGTCATATTCAGAATATGTAGACATACATGCAGATACACATATATGTACGTTGTGATATGAGACAAATTGCTAAATTCATTATACCATTTGTATGATAAACATGTTGGCATTATCTTTAAATTGCGATTCGTTATATAATCACTATATCGACAGGCTACGTGTTATATTTAGGCATGCTCTCATCTTCTCCTGCCTTCTTATATGTATCAACTAATGACCGTGATTCTAAACCGTTGCATGTTTAAAATAAGCCAGTTATACTTTCTCCTACTGAATGAATGTCAAATAGTCGAGCCAGATAAGACACTTAGTATATCGGCGTCTGATCTGGATTTAAATTGAGTAAACAGTATCAGTGATCAGTGTCTACATGTAACGCGTAAGATGGTAAATAGCGTATTCGTCGTAAATCCTTGTAGGCTTTATTCCGGTGATATGTTGAAAATTGCGTGAATTATCCACACAGTTTGTTTATCGGTAGGTAAGTATACTGACCAAAAAAAAGAAACTTTACATACTTCAGAATTAGATTATAAGGTAGGGATTGTATAAATTATGTTTAGACAGTTTCCTTTATATACGACAAACGATGGTTGACATCAAGTCTTAAGATTTTAACTCGGGCATTCAGCACAGAAGGGCAATAACTCAGTAAGTGTAAAATAGCCATTTTGTATGAAAATGTACTCTTTGTCACAGAAGTTGAAAATCATTCATTAACATTTGTTAAAAACAATGTCATAATAAGAAAAAAATTGAATTAAAAATTGTGAAATTACCTCCCTTTGAATTAAACATAGAATGCAATTCATGCTGCTGTAATTAACCATTGGTTAAATTTTAAAAGTTTAATTTTTCAGTCTGCACCTATCAATGAATAAGGACGAATATCTGTAAATTTTACTGCAGTTTAACCACTAATTTCCGGGCTATATGTGCATTTTATCATACAAGGAAAATCCCATAGGAAATCAATGTAAAGCGATGTAAAGTTTCTTATTTGGCTGAGTATATGTAATGTTAAGCTTCATGTAGCGCAGACTTCCCATGAGTAAACTGTAACTCGGTCGCGCAGAGGAAATACTTCAGTACTTAGATAAACGGAAATATTATGATAGAGAAGTTCAACAGGCAAAACGTTTGCATTGGTAAAATTTGCAACAGTGATTTATTAAACGAATGTAATGTAGACCAAACTAAGTTTTGGGAGTCTTTTAAAAAATAAAATGGTGTGTATCAAAGTAAAATAAATAGGATTCATCTGGAAGTTAAACTTGAAAATGGTTTCATCGAATTAAGATGATGCTTTGTTAAAATGGACGATCTGCGCAATAAGTAAGAGATATAGATATTTTAGTTATTTGTTCAATACAGATGGTATGCCCTTAGATAATACTAGAAAAAGACCCGCGCAAACGCGGGAAAATAATTGAATTATTGCAAAGAAGATTTTGATGTTTTCAAAACTTTTGATAAACAATAACTTTATATGTATGGCACATATTTGGTATATTTTTACCAATATAAGTGAACCCTTTACTCCAAAACACATCCTTTATTAACATCTTCTTGTAGACAGGAAATAGCCAGATTAGACGGCTCCTGTGTGGGCTGTCTAGTCTGGTCTTGCCCTGTTTGGCAAATATAATCTACAACGACGAAGAGTTTTGACTCATTTGGTAGAACTAACACTATAGCATGAACCTGCGAAAATCAATATTCAAATCGGAAGGCAAAGTTAATATGCATTGAGGAAAGTTTTCTATATAGCCATACAAAAGGAAAGCATGCCTCGCCCCCTGGTGGCCATGTTTGTTTTAGACGTCATCGTGGTTTTAGCAGTCTTGGTAGTTGGTCATTAAAGCCTATTTTTATCAAATATTATTGAAATATGATCAATGGTTTCGGAGGAGAAGACTTTTGATTTCTTTTGGTTGCCATGACAACCAGAATTCTCAATGGAATATCTTCGTCTTCGCAATTTTAAAAAGGTCATCTAGGGACGTTTTCTGCCAAATAGTATTAAAATCTGACCAGTATTTTTGGAGATTTAGGAATATTTTCTATACAACTATATATAAGGAAAACTCGAGGAATTGGCGAGTTTGAGAAAAAAATAAAAACAGTAAAACCGGAATATCATGCAAAATGTATGCATATCTCTTTTGAGTACATATAAGATCAAGTTGCAACATTTATTAGCTGTACCCTTACATACACCGATTTAGGTATCTGCAGCAGACAACTTTTTAACATGTTGCCAAAGGTATGAAGACCTTAATGCTAACAGCAGCTTAACAGCAGACAACGGTTTTACACGTTGCAAAAGATATGAATGGGCCCTTCGTCCTCGACAAAAGACAACTGTTTAGCCTGTTGCAAAAACATTATGAATGTGCCTTTAATTTTTACGTAACTGGTTGTGCGTATTGTGACGGGAATGCAGTCCCTCTCTACAAATATTGTCTGTTTAATATTTCGTCTGTTTAACATTGATATATAAATGGTTACCTTTTGTTTTTAAACACCGGCAGATTAAAATTGATTCAAATGCTAAACAAAGACAGATTTAATTGATTTAGTTACATTATTGACAATACCCATTTTGATTAATTAGCCGATTAGGTCGGAAGGGCATTGACAACTATCCATTCTGATAGGTCCGGCAAAGGGCGTTTACAAGCTATATTTAGATTTCCATTTTAACGTTTTTTAAGATTTTCTCTGTTTTCGACAGAAGACGGTGCTTTTATTAAGTTTGAAATGCAAATTACTAATGGTCATATCGGTACTGATAATGCTACGTTCCCACTATCACGATTCGCGGCACGTTTGAAATCGCGGTCTTAATCGTGGAGTATTCGTGGTGATCCTATCAGATCTTATCAGATCTTGAGGTCGGATCGTGTTAACTGTAGGAAAGTTTCTGACGGTTAAAAAATCTTCTACGATTAACACGATTAATTGTCAATCGTGATCATCGCATCAAACCGTATTGGATCGTAACAAAGCGCGACACACCGCATCTAGTCGTGCTTCCAAATCGTGGCGAGCGGGATCATTCTTGGACAAGACAAACACCACGTTATGTTGAGATATGCTGTGATATTGAAAACATAATAGGAAATGGAGCATTTGCTCGTAACGAGGAAAAGCTTCATTTCATACAATAATTTCAATACAAAACAGTGAAAAAAAAGCATTTTTCTTTTGGCAAGATTTTCCTATTTTTCATCAGATTCTTTCCTTCTGAATTACAGTGATATCTCGTTAATCCGGAATCCGTTAAACCGAAAAACTAGCTATCCGGTAATGGTTTTCTGGTTGCATAATTATTCCATTTGAAAACAGTGAAGACCCAGATCAGAGGGCTCCTGTGGGCACCCTCAATTCCTGTCATGGTTGTAGATTGTAGTGTAGAAGTTCAAGAAACAATGAAGTCCATGGTCAGTTGGGCTGTGTGTATAATATATATATATATAGCCGTCGGGGTCCAATCGTAGCTCAATCGTTCTCACTCTCGATACCCATTGCGGCCAGAATCGTATCATATTGCAACAGAACGCATCGGTTCGTAATGAACGTATCGGAAGGTATCCTGACGTATCTGCACGTGCGAGTTCGTCCCAAATCGACGACCCCGGTCGTGATTATCGTGTCACATCGAGACCCAATCGTGGACTCAATCTGCGCAATCCTATCGGAACGTTTATGATCGTATCTGCACGGGACACCAGATCGTGACAGACCGTGTCACCTGAAATTGACCAATCGTAACCATATCGCATCCAAGCGCACCAAATCGTACCAGAAGGTATGGACTCGCATCATTTCGTATCCAAACCGGACATTTGGGAGAAGTTCCACAATCAGCCAAGAATGGCAAATAGTGGCGTTCGTAACGTATCGCACGACAGTTGGAACCTAGCATTACCAGTTATTGCCTCTTGAACCAAAAAAATATGCATTTCTGTCTGTCCGGAGCCATATATCTGCAACGGATAGCTGGATTTTCATGAAACTTTATGAGAGTATGAATCATCAGTGGGGGATGGTACACACAGAACTATGTTTTAAATGACAACATAGGTTTGGAATTATATATATGCTACGGATAGCTGGAATACAATGAAACTTTATGAGAGTAGGAATCATTATTGGGGAGTGGTACACACATTTTTATGCTCTCCAAGAGAAGTTTGGGGGGAGCATATAGTCGCTGCTTTGCCCGTCTGTCCGTCCGTGTGTCCCGTTCTTGCGCTAGTTCTCAGAAACGACTGACAGGAATTCAACGAAACTTGATGTGAAGTGCAGATTCGAAAGACGTATGCAATTTCGGGCTCCATGAATTTCCTATTGAGTTATGGCCCTTTGATTATTTCTACATATAAACATGAGGGAGAATCTTGTCAGCGCAAGTGTTCAGAAACTACTGTAAGGAATTCAACGAAAATTGATGTGAAGTGTCACTATGAATTGGAGATGTGCAAGACGTAGGCAAATTTCGGACATGAATTTCATACTGAGTTATGGCCCTTTGATTTTTATGCCCCCAGATCTATATCTGGGGGCATATTGTTTTTGCCCTGTCTGTGTGTTT
>JAULCE010337840.1:0-10403 GCA_032359355.1 Macoma nasuta | reverse complement strand
TTACCTCATGCAGTACTGAAACTAATTAAGTTGATGGTTTTTACCGGTTTCGCTTTGTTTCGCTAAGGTTAGGTAATATTTAAATATGGCGTACAAACCGATTCAAGACTCACAGAAACTATATGCGGCGCTTAATACAGCGCATCATACGATTTTTTATTTATCAACCGGATCATACGTCATATGCCCCGAAAACCGTTATACATGCAGTCACAATTCGCCTCATGGCGTTTGAAATCGACAGTGTATATTATATAGATATTACATGGTCAACTTTAGGCATCACTGCCAATATGGTCGAAGCCGAGGTTTAAAACAAATCTGACAATTGACACTTTTATTATCACCCTGTCAGCTATGCAATTCTGATTGTTAAAATAACATTTGTTGAAACAGAAATGCTCAAGAGAGGTTCTGAATTTTGTAATGACGAGTATCTGCATTGACAGGCACACTTAGTTGGAGAGTTTTAAAATAACTGTTCTAATGAAAAGGCATTTTAAGAAAACAAGTCAAAATATATTAAGCTTGATGCATATGTACGGCTTTGGTTACCGGATGATTCAAATACAAGGCTTCAATGGTATATGAATAAAGGTCGAACATGAAACAGGATTACATGTTTGGCTTCGGAAAACGATTTAAAACCGGATAATCTTAATTTGATTGCCCACACCTCATATTAACATATTCGTTTAATCCAATGACCTAAAATCATGTATCTATCGTGCACCATCACTGAAGCAAACCAATTCAGTATTGAATCGACAGCCATTGACGTTTATGATAACATCACACAATTTATTGTATTCGTTGCGACTATGATGAGGGTTTGGTAATTTCTTTGCCGGGTGATAGTGTTTTTCTTTAAGTTACAATTCTACCAGCAAAGAGAAAGTGTTTCTTTCATACGATGCCATATGGAAATTTGACATATAAGACATAACAGTTGAATTGGTAACATTTGCATATGCAAACAGAGCAAAACATTGTTCAGTGTTGTGTTGTAGATAATTGTATCATGTACATAAACACGATATGTTTGCCGGGCTTATCACTTTCTTAAGTAAAACTCAGAAAGCTGAAGCATATTAAATTGGTATGTGGAGACACGAAACGTGCATGCAGTTTTTCAAAAGAATACGCGTGTAGTAGCAAACTATTCAAAGTGATTAATGCAGTGATGATTGGTTTAAACAATCATGTCTTAAAGTCAAACCTGTCACTGCGTTTAGTTGCCAATGGTAGCGATGTAATCTATTTCTGAGAACGTTGTCAACACCAATATAAACAGTTTATATCATTTTCTGCAGAATGCATCCATCTGGGATTTATGTTCTTTATATGGTATCATTGTTTGAAATATCCAGGCTCATGAACACATTATTGATAGATAGCTTTGGCGCCGACAGTATCGCTAAACTATTGAATAATCGAGTATCGTGTTAAGAACATTACCAGTGGGAATCGTGTTTTATCTCCCGTATAGATATAGTATACAACTTCTGGCTAAATTGTTTACATTGATGTTGTACAGATTATATATTTTTAACAATGACAGGTTATAACCATGAACAAATTTAAACAAATGATATCGGGAATAACACATTGTGTAACTCCGTTTTGGTCGTAAATAGACAAAACACCTCCTTTCACCCTTCGCCTACTGTTCGCGACTAAGGTGATTATTCAAACAGCTTGGATCTAGATCAGACGCCGTGTACTCGGCGTCTGATCTGGATTCAAACTGTTTGACACTCAGACAATAATTTCACCAAATTTTAAGAAAATCGGACGATATTTAAAAATTAAGCAGACGACATTTCCAGCAGACGACAATTTTCGCAGCAGGCGAAGGGTTAATTATAATGTTGATATTATATATATGCCGTACGTTTCGTTGCAAATGTGTTGTTGATATTTTAGGAGATCTATACATTAAACCCAATCGGTATTCAAGGAAGTGTATTCAACTAGCGGTAATGGCTTTGCACTTTGATCGTTCAGTTCTATCAAATTATAAAACAAACGTCAAGGGAATGAACTTTTGTGTGTTTTATCTATTTCAAAACCAGCGTTGATTAGGTACAAAGAGCAGAAGAAAGTTGTGGCAAACACTATATATCACAGATATCAACGCGAATATGCTTCACATGCTAATGGGTATATATAACATGTCAAAAGTGTTGGTTGTGCAAATGAATCTTATGCGATCCAAAAATGGCAATATCATAATGAAATAGTGCTGTTTGTACAAACGAAACTTTTTGTGTCCTTTATAATTCGCATAAATGTTCGAAAATTGTTAATTTACATGAATCGAACTTGGTGTGGTGAGTTAAAAGTCAACAATTATGTGTGTTTTATAGTAAACTTGTAGCCATACATTAAAATTAAACACTTGATGGCAATCCTATAGGATGTCTTACGTTTTTTCTTATGTTGGTGTTACAATGGCATTTGGTGCTGCAGCAAATACAATGGCAGGGAAACAGGTTACATAGTTTAACTCCTACACTGTCGGAATCAATGTTACGCACTCGTAATATATCGTCTTATTATAAACGCCCAAAGTAATTCCGGGGCGTGTTTGTATGACACACGACGTTTGCCCACTGCTTAACCCTTGCATGCTCGTAAGAAGCAACTAACCAAAGCTTGACCCGAGTCTGATGTTTCTTGATAAATACCACATATTCGTATATCGATGTAAATGAGATATCGATCCAGCATCTTTTTATCTGGCATGACGCCATATGACTTAATCGGGTCCGGCAGTGAAGGGGTTTAGAGTGGCCATATATTAGTACGAAGCCGTTGTGTTACAATGAAGAAGTGATACCACCACAAGCCGTAGAATGTGCCAACCGTAACGTGACCTTGTGAATGATTTTCAATTGGCATTATCACATCATGATGGCTATGTAGTTGTATCAGTCGAGACTTGTTGACTCGAACTCGGTTAAGTCGAATTTATACTTTAATTGAACCTAAGATATGGGCCAAAAGTTCTGGCGTAAAATTCATAGTTTCATTTAGCTAATTAGTTCTGAAAACAAATTTGACAGCATTGGTTTACTTGCAAGTTTGTCTAATGAGTGAGTAAATTGTGATTTGAAAATGATTCATCTTATGGCGCAGACATCTAGGAAATGTATATCGGTTAACAATATTTGTATATTTGTCGTCAGCATTCACTCACGATTTTCTTGCAATAAACACCGAACTTCTATGCAAGAAATTAATATCTCTGTTCAGAATGATCCAGAGAATTTTGATCTCCATCCGATTACCATGAAGTAATACAAGTTCGTTGTTGTAATTAAGTGTCATTTTACATTTCAAACCTGTTACACCTAGTGATCTTTAGATCATTATCGATTTAGTAATATCCGTTCCTAAAAATATTAATTGGAATAAATCGTCAATACGATGTATAACGTGTTCACTAACTCTACGGAATACCTGATGTTAACCCCTTCCCTGTTTACCTCGAACCATAGTATCACATGCAAACAGCTTAGATCCGAATGAGACGCCGAATAATTCGGCGTCTCATTCGGGTCCAAACTGTTTGACACTCGGGAAATAATTTTGCCAAACAATAAGTTCATTTTTGAAGTTAGAAAATGAAGCAGACGTGATATTACGCATGCGCAGAATTGCTTCCGGCAATGAAGGAAATAGATAGAAAACAGACTTTGTAATCATTTGCTAAGAAGCTTAAATCAAATCCAATGTCGTCGGGTTTTTTTTCTCTAAAACCATGTAAGTGCCATTTTTCAAACTTTGCATTATCTTGGTTTCAAAGTGAAATAAACCCTCGGCGAGATGTGACCTTTTTGTGAAAGAGGTTAAATGAGACTGTATAGTATTTCAGCTCCAGGCATGGCTTTATTTATATTATTTCCTTGTTAGAAGTTTACTGCAAGTGATATCATTAATTAAAGATATATGGCCTGAATCTATGTAGATAATTAGATCGTTTTGTTTATAATGATTATACGTTACATCTTTGAAAAACCTTGTTTCAGTGTCCGAGTGAGCTTATATAACAGAATGCTAACATTTTATGAAAGCGTCATAATACTATGAGGATGCTTAATTCATATTTGAACAAATACAATTTGGTTTTCTTATATTTTATTGCAATAAATGCTCAATTTTAGAAATAGGACAATAAACGATCATTCTACAACGGTTTGACCAAGATGCCAATGTCTTATGAATTATTTCCAGATCAAATTCTCTACTCGTCTGTAAATGCACGTTTGAGCCCTGTAAGAGAGTTAACTGTTTTCTTTGGTAATCGTCGTTTCAGTATCCTCCATATTCCACATTCTATTCGCACTGCATTAGAGGATTTCGGCATCCATTCTCTGGTTGTAATGACCTTAAAATTAGTGTCATTGAGATAATGAATAATGTGATTTGCTGCACGGCTTGATGCAGAGTCTTTGTGAAACACCATGTCCATTGAAATGTTGCCAGGGAGTAGACGTGGTACATCATTATTTTTTCAAAATGGAACCTTTTGAACATAGTATTGTCAGTTCACTTTTGTGTCTTTGTCAATTATTCTTATTCCAGTTTTGTCATAATAACAAATAACAGTCAATGCCATAAATAGGGTAGCGGATCCACCAGATTTAACAAACATCAACGTTTGCCTATCAACTTGACTTTATCTCAAATAGCATACTCTTCTTCTGTCAATACACAGTTTTTTTCAGTTACCTATCTGCAATTTCATATACAGCTTCTATGACATTTGCCTATGATAAATCATTTGCTTCGCGTTGAGCTGAAAGACATCGCACTTTTTAAGTCTTGCTACCAAAATTTGCGAAATAATTTGATTGACAGTTCCGATGGCAACGCCAAAAATTACCCCCACTTCACGTTTGGTTGTAGGATTAGAATGAGATCGTGCTTAAAACTTAAAGATTCAATGTTGGATCTCTCATTATATGGTATTGTTACGGCACTAAAATGTTGACTGTCAGTGACAAAATCCGTATTTGAATGGCGGTCAAAATTTCAGTGCCGTGGCTAAAATAAATAAGATTGATGTCTGAAGCTGAACTTTCGAGTTAGAGTACATTCCCAGATCGGATCGGGATGTTAAGTGAAAGTGTGAACAGGACCGGACTTGTAAAACTTCACGATATGAGAATTCGCCCAATATCAAAAGTCTAACGTCATATATTGACTTTAAAGGCATTTTGGACAACAACTAGTATAGGGTCCCAAATGATCAAAGGAGATTATCACATCTGTTATGTTGACACATTCACGGCATGGGACTACTGCAATCAGGATATATTCTATAATACAATTCAAAAACAAATATATATTTTGAAGCAGTTTAGACTACGATCAGCCAGACTTGATATACAGCGTATTATTATTCATTAAGGTGATATCAACAGGGATCCGTATCTTGGACCATGTCATACATGCAATAACCGTGAATAATTAAATAAATTTACCATGCAGGGCCTCCAATTTGCTCTCCAAGCTAAATAGCCACGGATATTTAGAGGTTATGACTCAGCTGACAAGCATGCAAAAAAATACTGTTTTCAATGCCAATGGACAATTGGAATCAAGCCTTTAATAATATTTCCATGGCTATAAATGTATAAATGAGGTTTTCACTGGCAGTCAAAATTGTATGCAATGGTAATAAAATTTGAATCGAAATTTGAAAGTTTAAATTTTGAGATTGAGCAAAATTTCACCTTGAAACTTGTGGCAAAAGCGGGATGATATGAACTAATAAAAATAGTTTTCGAAGATCTTTGTAATCATTGTGGAAATGGTACAGGCGCTCAATTGTCTGCAATATATTCATGCCCATTCATAATTGGTGATGTTCTTTCCCAAAGCTTATGTTCCTATTTATCATATACTTCGCTTTGTGGATAAGTCTAAAACATAGAGTTATAAATAATCGTTATATTTTGTCGGCGTTTAATGACCAAATTGCAGGACAAATTACGTAATTAGTAAATGATTCATTTCTTATATTGAATGTTTTCAAATTAATTCAATTTCAGCATTATCCTTACCGTAGGAAATTTGTCCTGTTTATCATAATTATACTTCCATCTAGAAAAAAAGGCAAACTATGTATATGTAAATGGCTAAACGTGGCATTATTGTAATACGTAGCAAATTACTTGTTATATTTAGATACAAGTGTTGCCTCAAGGTGCTATTAAAAGCTAAGCTTCTCATTTCAGGACAGAAGATTATTATCATACAGAAAACATATAGCATTTTGAGATTAACAAATACTTAGCTTAGAGCCATATTTGAACTACTTAAAGAACGTCAAATAACTGATATTTTCAAACCGATATCCACAAGAGAAGTTGCAATCCACTTTAGTTCTTAACCTTTTCGTCGCCAAATTTAAAAATGTCGTTTGTTACCATGTTGGATCAATACTTAAACGAAATAAAGAACAGTAATAATTAAATACACTTTGACTTTTCCGAAAACCTAGTATTCAGAATTTTCTTTTGCAAAAAAAGACAAGGCGGCGTCCGAGTTGGGACTTGTTTTATGTCAATGTCGATATATGTCGCATATGCCGGCGTTACGGTAAATGAACAAAGACTTTGAAAAACACGTGAAACAATTGCGCATTTGCTCTTCGTGAGCAGATGTTCTATGTTCTAGAAAGTTTTAGTAGTAGTCTTTTACAGAGACGTCGATGGGTGGTACTTGATGAATAATTAAGTGAAAACTCCTTCAACGCCAGGAACGACAAATTTACCTTTGTAACCAAGGTTGTCTAGATTTTATCAAGTTCCATTAAATCAGGGACGACGATGTTTGTATTCATTTATAAACAAAATGAATAGCAACCGTTATTTCATTTAACATTGACCTATAGGTGTTGTAACACTTGAACTCAATTTAGTTTCGGACGAATGAAAATTTGTCGACGAAACGGTTGCAGTCCTACATTACGTTTTACCATATATTGATAATGCACCATGTCTGCTTAAGTATATCTTTTTATTCTTTGAAACAAATATTCCAGAGAGGGAATGCATTTATGAATATAAGAAAGTTTGCTCTATATCCGATGTTTCGACCATTTAATGGTCTTCTTTAAACAAAACTTAATCATTTTTACACTGCTACATATTAACATCCATTCAAAGTAAATAACTCATACATAATGATGACATTTGAAATATGGAGCACATATGTTGCCATCATAACAATGACGTCATTTATATCGTTTAAATATTTATACTTTTTTAGTCAATAGGAGAAACCTCTCTTTAGATTTCAAACCAGCTTTTCGATGCGCATGCTTAACGTGTTCAACCACATTAACTTGTAAAACATATATTTATTTCAAATTAATTCCACAATATTTTAAATGAGCGATCATACGTATATATCAGAATTATAATCTCAAATTGCTGTATGCACGTATACTTAACCGTCTTGAAAACTGTGTATGAATGTTTATCATCTAGTTATCATTATTCAGGATAAAAAATAAAATCATTTTACAATAAAGTGTTTCTTAACGGAATCCAACAATGTATCATTGCTTAATGATGATGGCTCAGCTCACGTCAGGCTTTCACTCCACCTCCTGCTAAATCGTTATCTTTTTATTTTTTCATTTCTCCCTTTCCTTTTTATCACATAGAAACGCCATTTCGCGTCTCTGTTGTACATGACCTTTGAAATAATACTCGGGGAAAAAAACCAAATGCTGCTGGAGTCATATCGGGATAATGACTGGAATAAATGTGATTTTCTTACAAACGTTGTCTGCTTTACATAACAATTACCTATTTTATAAAACAGTTATATAGATAAATTCCTTTTTAATAGACTAATGTCATTATTCAGAACACTTCGTCTAGTCAGCGATCGATTTGTGAAAAACATAATTTGACTAAAGGGCACAATGAAAATAGGGTTTTTTATTCGTCATTTCTGACAAATCCATAGTGCTATCAAGATGATGATATCAAATTGCGACAAATAAAAAAGATGAAACCCTTATCTGGCCAATCGCCACTACGGAAATAGCGTAAACCAGCCTCGATCCGGATAAGACGCCGGGTAACTAAGCGTCTGACGCCGAATAACTCGGCGTCGGATTCGAGACCAAGCTGCTTGACAATCGGACATCATTTTCACCAATTTTTAAGCTATTCGGAAACGTTGAAAATTTCAATCAGACTAAGATAAACGTAGACAACACTTGTGGCGGAATGGTTAATGTTTATATCCACATAGCGAGACATCTGTTCGGGTTTATATACCTCATGTTACATAAACATATATCACTGTCTGTCATAAAGTACATCTATCATTGTCTGACATAAACAAAAATATGTGATAGACAACGAATACTTTTCGTCTCAGATATCCGAAAATATTGTTTCTTAACATTGCTCACGGGATTTTCATATCTTCCACAAATATCATACATGATACGATACCACAATTCACACCACATAATGTTCCGACTACTGGAGAACCTTTTTATGTCAAACTGGCTTAACCCTTTCGCCGCCTTAGTCGCCTAAATACGTCGTTAGAAATAGTGTAGTCCCAGATCTGAGACTTCAACATTTGGTAACAAATTATTCCCGTGTACATAATTTCGGAATAAACAAAGTTAATTTAATAGTATTGGTGATTTATCTCATTAAAATATTTTATCTTAATTAGTCCCAACCGACAATTTTAAATTTGGCGTCGAAAGAGTTAAATCGATTAATGTTTTCATCAATTGAAACATTCTGAACTAAACCATCGGGTTATTTGAACGTATGAAAATAGCCAAACCAAATTCTGCATAACGAGTGTAGACTGGATATCTGTGCATACATCAGTGTGCTTTCTATTTTAGCTCCATCGGATGTGTTATTCTGGTGATTGTCTTGAAACAATTACATTGCATTGTAATCTTATCTTACAAATCGCTGGTTTTCTTCAAAAAACACGTATTTACCCATTGTTTAACGGCGCTTACGTTTGGGAAAAATCATCGGTGTTTGTCAAAAAACACGTAACTGCCACTTTAGCAAATATCATTTAATCTATTCTTAGTGGGAGTACGTGATGCAATATTATTTGATGGTCAATATCTGCTAAGAATCTATTTATCAGTAGTCAAGTTCTTAACAAATACTGTATCTAATGGTCCTCATATAAAATTACTTCCACCAAAACGGAGAGATGAAATGGAAAATTTACAAGTTTCGTGTATATTACAAAAATCAACCAGACTTAAGGGGTGACTATTACATTCAATAAACAAAATATGGGGAATTGAAACTCTGACATTGTTGAACAATTGTATGGTAACTTTATAGGGCTAATAAGAAAAACAAGTCCACACCAACGAAATGTCAAATGAGTAAATAACATAAAATGTTCTTAATGCAACAGGCTACATGTGTAACCATCTATGGTTGCATCAAAAGACGTATTGGCTACACACTGGTTTAGAGGCAGAACTCATTTACACAGTCAAGATGAATTACCTTAATTGTCTTATTTTAAAGTAGTTATCTCAAATGTTGTACTAGTGTGTGTACATGGTCTTCATACCCGTGTATTTGTGCTCAAAATATATCTAAATTTCAAAAATAGACCGATCAACTCTACCTAAACAGAAGCTTTTCTAATTATCCTTATACGTGACCAAACTAAAACTATACCTGTACGACTGGCAGGGGGCAAACCTGGGGCCGTATTCACAAAGCGTTTTAGTAAAATCTTAAACATAAGTGAAATTTTCTAATGCAGATTTCCAATTTATTTTCAACTGTATTTCAATGAAACTTTGCATGCTTTTGAAAAACAAAGTGTTTCACAAGCATGCAAAGTTTCATTGACGTATTTTTGTAAATAAAGAGAAATCTGCTTTTGAAATTTACACTCAAGTTTAAGATTTTACTAAGACGCTTTGTGAATACGGCCCCCTGGAACTACAGGTTCTGAACCAGTTAGTAGTCCCTCGATTACTTAACTTTTAACATGGAAACTTTAAATGAACCGTTAAACTAAATAGTGTGTGGCCAACAGTACAGTTCATATTCAGACGCTGCTTTGTAAAGGCGACTGCTTAAATGCGTTTGCGGCAGTAAGGGTGATTCTTTTATGTAAATCATATATTTTTTTAAAACATTGTAGTTTGAAAGACCATGCAAATACTTGTTGAAATATAAAATAAAAACAGGGGGTCACCCATATCTTAAAGATTTTATTGACTCTTTTCTAGTGACGAAATTCACATTTTTCTACGGTTTAGAACCATATAGAGTCATTTACCATTACACTCATAAAAACGATTAATTAAATGCAATGTGAAAAATGCATTTGCATTTTTCACATTGCATTTAATT
>JAULCE010337728.1:0-17634 GCA_032359355.1 Macoma nasuta | reverse complement strand
AGTAGTCAAGTATTCTTTCGGCACCATTTTACCCGGATCCCTCTTGTTAGGTAAGTGCTAACTTTAAAACTTACCTTAATCCATCGTCGATATCCTACTTTTCGCTCAGACCGTAACTTTTAGACCACGTGATTCGCCACCGTGTTTAAGAAAACATCAACTCGATTCAGATGAGGTTTTTTTATATGATTTATCCGTAATTACTTGACCGATTCAAACGAAAACAAGTGAACAGAAGGCGGAAAGTAAAACGTATCTTGACTTTTGGTGAATAGTGTAAATATTTGAAGAATACTTCGAATCAAAATTGTTTCAGGTTTTGAATATCAAGTGTGAACGCAACCCAACTAATGTCTCAAAATTTGTAAACTGATTCGAAATGTTCTCCAAATATTTACACTATTCACAAAAACTAACGGTACATGCTACTGGCGCCTTACTTTCTGCCTTCTGTGCACTTTGTTTCGTTTAAAGGCGTTTGCGGCGACTTTTTTTCTAAATAATATATTTTGTTTAAACTTTGTAGTTTGAAAGAACATGCAAACACTTGTTGAAATAGGAAATAAATGATAGGGGTCACCGCTATTTTAAGATTTTATTGACCTTTTCTATCGACAAATTTACACTTTCCTATGCTTTAGAACCATATAGAGTATTTACCGTTACACTCATAAAACGATTAAGGTAATGCAATGTGAAAAATGCATATGCATTTTTCACATTGCATTTAATTAATATACAAAATAATAAAAAAAAACATCTAAACATGTGCGTAATGCTCGTACACCGGTGAAATGTGTCTCTTACGAGAGCCGAGATTTGTAACTGCCGCAAACTCCTTTAAACCGGTCAAGTACTACTTGACTCAATAACCGAGGCCTCAGTAGCAGTTGACGTATGACAACATGGAAGAAAACGGAGCATTTTCTCGTTACAAGCACATGTTCCATTTCCTTCAATGTGTTTCAAAATAAATAAACAAAAACACTGCCAGTTGCCTTTGGTCTGGATATTCATCTTAATTATAATATTATTTTTCTTGTGGATAAGTCTAAAATCAGCATACAGTGTAAAGGGGCTTAGATGGGTGTTTAAAACCTTATCACGCCGATCGCGACCATAGTGATGTCGTCAACCAGCTTGGACCCGGATCAGACGCCGAGCAACTCGGCGTCTGATCCGGATCCGAGCTGTTTGACAATCGGGCTTACTTTTCACACAATTTTAAGAGAATCGAACAAGGTTGAGAAATCAGGCAGATGATAATTAAGCGGAAAAATTGTATGGCGACAGGAAAAGGGTTATAGTGTAGACCCTGATTAGTCTCTTCCTAATTAGTATAGCAGTCTGATCGAGAAGTACAGTATTTGCTCTCCTGTCCTACCATTTCGAACGCATCATATACATTGTACTGTCGTACAAACAAATAATGTAGACATTGTGGTAAAATGTATATCTCTTGTATTGCCCTCATATGGTTGCTGCTAACCGGCTTACCGCTGATCTTGTCAGAGGTAATAGCTGGTATTTAAGGCAATTTCGTTAATATACACAGTTGTGTACATTTGATCTCCATCTTCTTAAAAGTATGTCTTCAAACGAGGAATAGCAAAGACTACCTCGCCCTAATTTATCTATCTGCATGCGTGCATGAACATTAAAAATGGGAAACATACAGCTACCTTTTATATTTGTTATAATTCTTTGAAATTCATCGTATCAAGCGCTGTACATTAAAGAACTATGTTAATACTCGATTTCTGAAAATCAAATATGGTCGCCCTCCCTTGTAAAACAGGGGTCACTCGTCGGTTTATTATTACCTATGTTTTATGCACACTCGCTTAATATTTTCCAGATGTCGTCGTATATTTTTTCCCAACTCTAAGGTTATATATAAAAAAGTTGTAATCTATTTGCAATACAGTGATGTACGAAGTTAACCTGCATATGTTACCCGTACTGTTCATTTTACATGTTTTAAGTAAAACTGCAAACGTAATAATAATTTAACAAATAAACCACATATGAATTTGTTAATTGATGCATGACGTCATCAGTAACTACGTTCACTTTTGAAAAAAGGGTCATTACTCTAGCCTCAAGATATTTAATAATATTATACACCGACTCTATAATATCGAAAAATATGTGCTGGTGTGCTTTATTAACAGAAAACTCATTCTTCACCAGGCTTTAAAACAGAGGAATTCACACCTAAATCATACACACGGGCAATTACAAATACTGTTTAGCAAAATGTGAGCTTCGGGCGACTAATTTATGGGCCATCTTTGAAGATGGCTGCCATCTTACATTTTCTGTTATCTCCTAGACTATGAGTAAATCGTTTTATTGAATACAGCCGACAAAGTGTCCTAACCCAATCTCAGACTCAAACAAAAAGTTTGGTAAGATTATACACAGATTGCAACGGAATTCAAATTTACTGTCAATACATTTTAGTTATTAAATATGAGTGCTAATTGTATATTTAAATGCATATCCTTCTAGTGTTAACTCTTTACCACGCAGAGAAACCAACATTGACGCCTATTCAGCTTTCTTTGAAACCTTGTTGGAAATGTAACATTTTCTCGTCACGAACACATACTCCCTTTTCCATAATATTTCTAAACAACCTTTCAAGTTTGTGATTTTCCTTTCTCTGATATATTATTGAGTCGCTCACCATATGGTTAATCCTTTCTTCCACAGAAGCGCCTTTTACAGCCTCTGTTACTTATTGGAAACATCGCAGGAAGTGGAGCATTTGCTCGTAATGAGCTAATTCTCCATTTTCTACAATATTATCAATGCCATTCAAAAATGATTTTTCCCTAGATTTTCATTTGTTACATCAGAGTCTCTCCTTGTGGATTTGTCTACAACAGCTTGCGGAGGAAAGGGGTAAATTATGGATGAGTTGAGTAATGGACAATGTCAGTTTAGAGACGATGTCGGCGTTTGAAACAAACACGATGCTTCACTCGGGAATTATGGCAATATTGAAAACATGGGGAATTTATCGACAATAGACATGTGAAAACTTACACATGTTCACAATGAATGATCCAGAAGAAAAGTAAATGCCAACTTTTGGTGGTATTGTAAACACTGTGTGAAATTGAACATTTTGTTCGTGACGAGCGTAGACCCCACCTGTCACAATGTTGTCAAAAGCCATCTGCTACAGAGACGTCAATAGATGTTTCTGACTGTGTTAAAAGATATACAGTAAACCCTATCTAAACCGGACACTTCCTAAACTGGAAATATGACTGTAATGTGGTTTTAAGACAGGTAACAGCTTAATGTAGACAGTAAGAAAATATAGAAAGCTCCGTTAGGAGCTTTTTGTATTACTTTCAGCCTGCATTAAACAGCCACCTGCATTTACAACACATGCTTTTTTGTTAAAAAGTGTCCAGTTTAGAGAGGTTTAACTGTATTAAAGATCTAAAAGGTCATGGCTAAGGAGGTGACAGGTGTCTATATACGTTTGCTTATGGTATGGTATAGTCAATAGTGTCAATAATCAGGTTAGAGGAGAGGGTCATTGATAATGTTGTTATAACTTGTAGCCCAATCCTATTGCATATATATTGATGCAAATAAAATAACAGGTGGAATGCAACTACTGTATACCACCGTGTGACAAATCGTTTCTCATGCTAACGTTATCTGCCTTTACTTGTGACATTACGATAATGATGACAAAATGCAAATACACCTCAGAGTTATGCATATATGAATAAAATTTGTATCGTTAATGCATTAGAAAGTAGCAAAACACGATCGATTTCAGCTATTTACAAAACATGCAAAATGTCAAAGCATTTTTAATGTTTTAGCAGGATTTGCTGTTGCATTAGATGCTTAATCTGCCTTATATGTACGAATATGTCCATTCTGAAATATACAAGTTATGATTCGCTGTTGCATCACTAGCAAAGTGAGTAAGTAAATAAATTCCTTATTAAAAGAGGGTGACATATTTAGCAATGTGATAATCCACAATATATACCTATGTTAATTTATTTAATATTGCGTTTTAATTAACAATTCAGTCCTGGGCACGCATGTACCAGTGAGTGTATATGATATAACTGTTAAAGGAGTCTTCTGATAAGCAGCCTACAATCGAACCGCAATATGCCAAAGTTAGCGGGACTGTGTTTAGTTCAAACCTCGGGTATTTCTAATTAATAAAAACGGTACATATATAGATACACTCCTCAAACGCAGTGCTTTTGTTTCAGATTTTAATTTCAATCATTGCATGCATTAAACTCAGCCAAATTCGAGACAACATGATCGAACTGACTTATTGTAAGTTGGGATAAATATCCACGGTTGCCAATAACGGATCCAAAAATAATAAAAACAAACATTCTATCATGACACGCGACTTTGTCACTATAAACAGATTCAGTGTTGTTTATTATGCAATTAGAAAATGGTCTGACAAATGTCGTCACATTTTCACGTAAATGACGTCATTTTGACCGGATACGTTAGCATTTACTAAGCGACAGAACATAAACTAGAGGCAATTCACTCTAAAACTACTGCTTTCATCATGTTAGAATCAAAATAACAAATGCATTACCGTTATTGGTCGTCTGGTAAATCATGGTGTGTCGTTCAGATGCGTGTAATTAAACCACTAGGGTTAAAGGCCCCCTGATTTAATTACTACGCATCTGAACTCCGAACAATGATTTATCAGACGATCAACAGCGGTATTTTTTTTATTTATTTATTCAATTTACAGCTCAGTATTTATACCGTCCACGACAGATACCATTTCAATAAATGTGTTCTGACAAAGAACAAAAGTACGTCCGAAGCGAACATTTATGCGATCATACAAACTACACTAATAGTAGGGTAAAAAGGGGCCAACCGCGGCCATCTTTGGCGGATTCTGGCGGATTCTGGCGGATGCATCCGCCAGAGACGTAATTAGCATAACACCTGCTCATTATCACAATCATTATCATAATCACTTCAAGTGGAAGCTCTTATCTACTTGAAGATAAGAGCTTCCACTCGAAGTGTTTATGATTATGAGTAGATACTTAGTTATTCAATAGATGGCATTGAATACAAATTAAAGAACAGTCCCCATTAACTGAGAGTGTTTCAGTATATCATTACCATAAACACTTCCAATGGATAAGAGCTTCCACTCGAAGTGTTAATGTTTGAGTAGGGCATTTGCTCATTATCATAATACCACTTATAATCTCTGTTGTGTTGAAAAATATGAAGTGTAGAGTGTACTATCCATCATGTTATTCTACATCGTTTATTGAGACTTAAATATATACAAGTAGTCATTATTAATGATATGCGGGTACATGAATCTTATCTTAGAATTTTCTTTAACATTTAGAAGTCGAAATGAGCAGACTGTTTTAACAATTTTACTATTCAAAGTATGTTATAGATTAGATCGTTTCAAAGTTGATTCATTTGTAAAAAATAGACATACTAAGAATCATCATGTCACATAAGCAACACACGACGGATATCGAAAGCGCTAGTGAGAGCAATGGCATGTGTGAACCCATATATTCAGTGTTAACTATAGGGGAAGAAATTTCTCTAAAATCTAAAAGTTTGCGAAAAAAAATACGAAAATCTAAATACACTGCCATACTCATTATTGGTATACTATGTTTTATTCCAAGCATTTGTCTAGCGTTGACTAGTCACAATACAGGCCAAGATTTGGACACTATTACTGATGGTGAACCAGTCATTAACCAAACGATTTGCACATATATTAAACAGTTCCATCTTAAACAAAACTTATACGTAACAGTATGCAATTATGACGGTTATATCATAGTGGATCTGAGAAAGTTTGTACATCAATCGGCAACGATTTTAGGAGTTCAAATGAATACGCAACAGTGGATAGCTTTAAAACATATAACAGACCGGATAGACACAGCCATTGCCATAGCAAAGAAGGACTTTTGAAAATTTGAACCGATCAGACAAACTTTAAATCTCCCTGTCGTGACATGTTGAACACTGATGTTAAAATTATTTCGTAAACAGTCGTGATTACTGAAAGTGACATTCGGACATTTCTAGAAGATTTTCCAGAGTATTTAGGATATCCCCAATCATCACCAAATGTGGTGTTTTTAATGAATATCATTGTTGAGCATATTGATAACATTTATCATCCGTATTCATATCAGTTTATGAATACGTTACCATATAAAACAGAATTCTGCCCTAGGTTTGTAAGAGATCTTCGTGGGGGGTGTGTTGCGTTCAATCAAGCGCTCGCATGCATATATCGGTGGAAGTTATACATTGAATTGCCAGCTACATTGGAATTTTAATACAAACAGTGCTGAATTTAACTCCTATACAGACGACATTGAACTCAATGATAGGTACGAGTAAGTACTGTTCTATTTGAAATAGACGAAGATCTTGGAAGATAATAAAGTCATGGCTCAAGCCAATCTAAATTTCACACCAAATCATTGGATGTTTTTAAAGGGTTTGGTTTTAAACATGTAACATGGTCACCCGTGTGTAGAACCATTATATGTCAGCTAGATGATACCTTTTCGTTAGTAATTTACAAAAAACATGATCATATTAGTGTGACTTTAAGAAAACGCGCGGGAAAAGGCATTCAAACGATATCACTTCCTTACTCAATGTTTCAAACTTTATACGAGTTAAAAGAAAGCATTCAGCTGTTGAGTTCATTTTTAGAAGGACAGTCAACGAAGTAACCAGAATGACAGAGTTTAATTCATTAGAGTTTAAGTCTCCTGATATGAAGTTTTACATCAACCGACTGAAAACGTTTGAAACGTGGTCTTCTCAGATTCAACCAGACAAGTTTCAACTGTCTTCAACGGGGTTTTACTATACTGGAAGGAGTGATATCGTAGAGTATTTCTCATGCGCACTTAGATTACATCAATGGGAAAAAGGAGATGATCCTATAAAAGAACATAAATCTATGTCACCACAATGTTTATTTTTGAACATGACTGAACAGACAAATTCAAATGATCAGTCTTTCGATAGCCCATGGAGTTCATCTTGGTGTCCATGGAGTACATCCCACCCTCTCTTGGATTTCAAAGATGGCGTCTTCGGATAGACTGAAAATAAATATTCAAATTGTTATTAGAACTGTATTCGAATTTGAATGTACCGCCAAAACATCTCTATATATAAACCAACTATATCATGTTGTTTGTCATTCTTGCTCTAACTCTCATAGCAAACACAGATCTTAAGCATGGCTACTTTGAGGGAAGAACTTAAACGTTTGTATAGAGATTATAGTGTAGAGGAACATTCAGAATCTGTGGAAACCCAGTGTGAGGAGACAGAGTCGGAAACGAACAATGTTCCCATCAATCACGCTACAACACCAGCCGCCAGCGTTTTGATGATGAACTCCTACTTCGATTTCATTTACGCAAAAGCCTTGTATGAAGTGAAAGGAACGACCATGAAAAAGAGTTGCTTCGGTTGCGAAATCAATCACCCCTCGCAAAAACATCATGACTGTCTCATGAACTATGGCAATGAGGATGATGACGAATATCGTTTACATATGTACTTTGATGATATGGTGAAAGCCGTGGACGAAAGTGATGTACTACAATCTTGGGAAGACATCACCAGGATCTCGAACATTTCATCTGAAGTGATTGACTTACACAAAATGGTGATCTCCAGCAAAGACTTTTTAAGCATTATGAAAACGGAACAGTGGAGAAAGAAGATGAAAAAAATGGTGTTAACTATTACTCGTTTAGAAACTCGGTTGTTTCGTTCATGAAGATATATCATAAATTGAACTGACTCAAACTGGAACAAACTGTAAATGTTGTTTTTTCATAACCATGTTGTGAACGTAACAAATAATTGTATCAAAATGTAAAATGTTTAATTATCTATGTATGATGTATATGATGTATATTTGGGCCACCGGCTGGGAAAAGGACCCTTACGACATCGTAAACTGTGTAGAACCAGATCAGATGTAGAGACCTTTAATTAGGGTCTACACAGTTTGCGATGCCGTAAGGGTCCTTTTCCCAACCTTGGACACATTTTTATATGACAGTTTCTTATGATAAAACAGATGTATGACTATGATAAATGGCTTTTGTTCTATTTGTTTCCTTTTAACTATTACAATGGTGTTGCTTCCGTGTGTTTTCCATGATGAGAAATAACGATTTTGATTTTAAAGTGTTCTAAATTCAAAATCGCTATTTCTCATCATGGAGAAGACACGGAAGGAACATATTCTCTCCGACTATTACTTTAATGTTAAACAACCTGGAAGTTATTTAGGAGTTACCAAACTCTACAGTGTTTTGAAAAAGAAATACCCCGGAGTATTTAGTGTACATTTTATCAAACAATGGTTAAAAAATCAGGACTCCTACGCTCTACAGAAGCAAGTCAGACATAGATACAAAACACCTCGTGTTCAAGTATCTGGTTTAAATGATCAAGCTGATATTGATCTTATTACAGTTGAAAATATTGCCAAATATAATGATGGAGTGAAATATCTTCTCTTTGTAATTGATATATTTTCACGATTTTTGATTATACGACCATTAATTAACAAAAAAGCGCAGACTGTGTTAAGCGCCATGAAAGACATTTTGAACATTAGACATTTTACCAAAGTAAGATCTGATCAAGGATCGGAATTTATCAACTATGATTTCAAAAATTTGGTGAAACAACAGAATATTTATTTTTTTACTACGCAAAATGTACCTAAAGCCAATTATGTGGAACGGGTTCAACGCACATTCCGAAACATGATGTTTAGAATGATGAAACATCAACGTAATTATAGATATATCGATCAACTGCAAGATTTAGTCAACAATTATAACAAAACCCCACATCGAAGTCTTAGCGGATTAAGTCCTACTGACATTAATACACAGAATGAAGCCGATGTATGGGCGTCATTATATTTAAAACCGAGGAAAACAACAACAAAACCATTGCGATATAAATTTAAAATTGGGAATTTAGTACGACTCAGTTATCTCAAACACCCATTTCGACGTACTTATCAACAGCAGTATACATCTGAAGTGTTTAAAATCAGAAGCAGACTGATCAAACAAGGCATACCTCTCTATAAAATAATTGATCTAAATGAAGAACCTATAACAGGTTATGTGAATGAACATGAAATGATTCAAATTGATAAAAATGAAAACAGTTTATGGTTTATTGAAAAGATTTTAAAAAAACGAAAAGTAAGAAAACAGTTTCAGTATTTTGTTCAATGGGAAGGTTTCCCATCATCATTTAATAGTTGGGTGGATGCAGATCAAATCAAAGAAACGTAAACAATATGGAGCGTTATGTATACATTCAAAACAGTGATAGTAATCAGTTATTCAAAGACAACACTCCTTTTAAATTCAAAGTACAATTAAAATCACCATTGGATTTAGAAGGATATTGGAAAGTGTCGCTGAAAGAGATTAGTTTACAAACAAAACGTCGTAATAAAAAAAATGAAAATACTCTGTGTATCTATTCTAACATATGTCAAGAAAGCATTGTCAAAGGTAGTGAATACTCTCATCTTAGAAGAATAGATAAAAATATGACAGCTGGTTGCCACTATATTTTTGATTCTCCTATATATTTACCTCTGAAAAAAACAAGCTTTCAGGAAATTGAATTTAGTATAAAAACTGAAGACAATGAATTCGCTTCATTCTTAGCTTCACAAGTGTATCTTACACTTCACTTTAAACGTTATCCTTTTTACTCAAATTATGAAGCAATCTAATTTATACATTCCAGATCCACAAAAATGGATCCATATTTTTAAAAACAAAAAACAGTTTGGAGGGGGTTTAGTTATACCTGGTCATGTTCATTCCAATGCTGCATGTCACGTGTCTATTAAAGCAGTCTCTCCAGCAGAACGAACTGTAGACCAAGCTAAGAGTGAACTGAAACGAGATGATATAAATATGTCAAATACAGGAGTTCTTGTTCATAAAAGACGAAAGTATCAAAGGAGACGGACATCGAAAGCTGCTAGGAAGAAAATACAGTCTAAAACGCGTGGTACTAAAACAAAAAGAGCATCAAAATCAAGAAAGAGTAAACGAGTGCAAATATCAAAAACAAAAAGGAGTAAAGCGATACATAGAACAAAAAGGAGCAAACGTGTGAATAAAAAACCTGAACGAGGGAAAAAGGCAGTGGTTCTAAAAACTGATATTTTCAACAACTAATATGTCGTATGTAAATCGAGAGAGTTTCTCCGAAGGTATACCAGAAAATTTACTCTTATTTGATCTTCCTCCAACTCAGGTAGCTGTGAGTGACATATATTACCAAGAGGTTCGACCTTTATCTCAAATCTCAGATGGAACACCTCTCGAATTTAAAATAAATTCAAGCTCGAGCTTAGATTATTTAGACCTGCATGGATCGCAAATCTATGTAAAACTAAAAGTCACCAACCCTGATGGAAGTGATATCACGAGTAAAAAAGTGGGACCTGTAAATTTATTCCTACAGGCATTGTTTTCAACGACAGAAGTGACTTTACAAAACAAAGCCATTATAACATGTAATTATAACCCATATACTGCTATGATACATACATTACTACATTATGGACAGGATGCTACTTCCTCTCAACAATTAACTCAGTTATTCATTAAAGACATTCACCCCGAAGATTGCGATCCAACAGGATCTAATAATGGCTTATTTCAGAGACAAATTTATATTGATGGATCTAAAACCGTTGATCTTCAAGGTCCCATTTACCACAGTTTATTCACCACGAAAAGATACTTATTAAATCAAGTGGATGTTAAGCTAAAACTCTATCGAAATTCTTCAGCCTTTTGTCTGTCTTCAGGTGATACTACCCCGGATTATAAAATACAGATTCTAGATGTGTACTTACTCGCAAGGAAAATCAAAGTCAATCCAGCTCTGGTTATTGCCCATTCGGAGATGTTGAAGACTAGTACAGCCAAGTATCCGTTCAATCGCATTGAGTGTCGTTCTCAAAGCCTGGCATCTGGATCAACAAGTTTCACATGGGACACTCTTTTTTTTAATGAAAGACCTAATCGTGTGGTTGTTGCATTTGTCAAATCTAAAGCTTTATCTGGAGATTATCAGTCTTATCCTTTTCATTTCTTAAACTGTAATATTCAAAGTATTTGTTTAAACGTCGACGGAGTTGCTACTGGTGGGAATCCTCTAAAATTAAATTTTGATAAAACAGAAGGACCGACATGTGTTAGAGCTTACTCGAATTTGTTTTTAATGAATGGAAATTGGGGTAAAAATGCTGGTCTCGATATGAATAAGCTCGATTTTATTAATACTTCAACATTATATGCCTTTCAGATTGAACCCCTCTTTCCTGATGATAACACCCCTTTTTTATCGCTTATAAAATCTGGTCATGTACGTTTAGATATTCAGTTTAAGAATGCTCTCACAGAGACGATCAGTTGTATTGTATACAGCGAGTCACCTGGTTTGTTCCAAATCAATAAGGAAAGGGATATTATTACAGAATGAATACATCTCAACTTCAGTGTTGTATAGACTGTAGTGCTGTGTTACGAAAACGAGTAGTGGGTGTGTTTGCATCAGATCAGCTCCCTTCGAGTATTAATTCTGGTTTTGGATTTATTGCAAATACAGATAATCATACGAAGGATGGGAAACACTGGTGTAGTTTTTACTTCCCTACTCCAAACAATGTAGAATAATTTGATAGTTATGGTAAACCTATAAATTACTATAAAAATGAGTTTCCTAAATATATGTCTGCTTTTTCTCATGTTTCTATGAATACGAAACAGTTACAGAGTGTGAACAGTGATGTATGTGGCATGTATTGTTTGTTTTTCTTGTTACATAGAGTAAATGATGTATCCTTTAATGACATTGTACATTTGTTTTCTAATAATACAGGCTATAATGATGCATTTGTTTTTAATTTCATTAGCAATAGTTTTCAGGAATGCGTACAAAAACATTGTATCTATAACCAAACATGTATACCATTAATAAAAAAAGATGTAATTAGTTACTACTTGTTTATTGTTTTGTTGTTTCCTATATCAGTTTAGCTTTGTATCTTACTGTGTTGAGACCATGATAGAGGCATTGATTAAATTTGAATGTCCTGCCACCTGTATTGCGGCAGAACCGAGCTCGAGCGGAAAAACCAGTTTTCTTTTTCGATTACTAAAACAGGCTCGGTCTATGTTTCAGAAAAGTCCAAAGAAAATTATCTATTGTTATTCTACATATCAATCCTTATATGATGATATAAAACGTGAAGTGAATCATATAGAGTTTTTTGAAGGATTGCCTTCCAAAGAAGAAATGGATTTATGGGCGCTCGAAGAGGGTTTTAAAATCCTTATTTTAGACGATTTAGCACGAAAGACTTGCAAAAGCGAAGATATAGTGAATTTGTTTACTGTTTATAGCCATCATAAAAACTTCTCCGTATTCTTCATTGTACAAAATGTGTTTACTGAAGGTAAATATTTTCGAACTATAAGTCTAAACTCACATTATTTTGTATTATTCAATAACCATAGAGATCAACTTCAGATTCAAAATCTGGCCAAACAAATGTTTCCGGGTGAAACCCGATATTTTATGGATGCTTACAGAAAGGCGACTAAAATAAAATAAAATTACTTACTGGTGGATATAAGCCCGCATTCTAATCCACTTTATAAGCTGCGTACTGACATATTTCCAGATCAGACCTTGATCGTGTTTCGACCTGAGAAAGAAAAATATGAGTAGTACACTTATAAAAGAAACCTATTTTTTGAAGTTTCTTTTGAACACGAGTGAAAAGCAGCAACGAGTGCTAATTCAACATATTACTCAAAGTCAAATGTCGGCTATTATCGAAATTGTGTATAATGCTTTAAATGGGAATTTAAATATGCCAGCGATTGTTCAAAAGAAACTGAAACGTTATCGTCTCGTCATTCGACAACTGGTTTCTAAAGGACTCTCTCATTCCAAAAGAAAAACATTGTTAATTAAATATTTTAAACAAATTATTTTAATGATAAAACCGTATGAACAATGGCTCAAGAATTAGTGTTGATTCCTAAAACAAAATATGAACATATATTACAAAAATGTGAAAAAAATAATTCTGTTGTATCAAAACATTCAAATCAGAACAAAAATATGGAATCTATTGTGAGTTATGATAAAACTGACCAAAGTGGGGGTATGCTATCTACAGAAGACAAAGAGAAGGCAAAACAAAAGAGAAGGTTTATGTCTTTAGAGGAATCTAAACCAAGTAAATTGTATGTGAAACAAAAGTTTACTGACTTTGAGAAACTCTCCTTGTTAGGTGATAAAAAGCGGAAATCTAGTATTATTGTTAATGGAAACCCAGCTAAGCGCAACTGGATTGAATATCGTATTTGAAATTTTGGCGGGGAAACTACGACTTGTGACAATAAATAGTGGTTTCTTTATGACACAGCTCATTTCAAGTTTGACAATCAAACAGTCACCATGGCACAGTTCATTGATTCACTGCTGGATCAATACCCTGATGCTAGTAAGAAATTACAAAATGAAATCAATTCTTTGAAACGGAAATTAAACATAGATAGAGAGGAAATCGAAGGGAAAGTACAAAAAACAGAACATAGGTTTCAATGTGACATTTGCTTAAAAACGTTTAGTTTGAAGCAGAATTATACCAGACATGTGTTAACTCATAAAACATTTTATCAATGTAAACTGTGTGATATCAACTTCAAACGTCGTGACTATCAACACAAACATATGCAGAGAAAACATCAACAAAGAGGTGGAGGACTTATTAGACAACTAAATGCTAACTTACCATCATCATCACGATCATCAACAGCAGCATTGGATCATGACGATGCAAAACAATCTTCTAGCGATGATGTCTTAAATAAATCCACTCCGACCAATCAAGTCTCTCAAGATCATGATGATGCTCCCCTATCTGAAAATAACACAACAGACAATGACCATAACTATGCTCATCGTCTAAAATCAACACAGACTGCATTAAATCGTGCTGTTCAGGATCATACGATTCGAGCTAGTCAACAAGAACAATATGATATGTTAACATTTTTTGCTAATGTTAAACCTGAAGTGAGACAATTGTTAAAATCTCGTGTATCACAACATGGATTGAAGTGGTATCTATCTGTACAAGTGGAACTCAAAAAGGACATACCCGAGCAACTGTCAGCAAAACCACATTTCAGAAGTAGATCCTATACAACGTTAAATCTTCAAACATTTGATGAACATGAACTAAATGAAAGTTTTCAAAAAATGTTTGAAAGTTTTGATAAATATATTTGAGAATCGTCAGGATGGGTGTTGAAGAAAGTTATCAATTTAATAATTCACACTGTGATCTATTCACCGCTTTCGGGTTCCAGTTTCATAGAACTTCCTCAAGCTTTGAAGCATTCACAAAGTTTGTTGAAAATTAGAAATCTGGATCAAAAATGTTTTCTCTGGAGTTGTCTCGCTTCCCTACACCCCTTAAATTCTCCTCTGGTAAGTGAATATGAACCTTTTGAACATGAATTGAATATGGAAGGCATTAGTTACCCTGTTTCAATCAATCACATCAATAAATTCGAAAAACAAAACCCGACTGTCTCTATCAATTTATTTGGTTATGAAGACAATGAGATCATACCATTACGTATCACAAAACAAACAAATAGGCTTTATCACGTTAATTTGTTGTTGATACAATCAGAACACAACTCTCACTTCGTACTCATTCAAAATTTGAATGCTTTCTTGAGAAGGCAGAGAAAAAGTAATAAGGTATATCATTATTGTCATCACTGTTTACATGGTTTTATAAATGAAACCTTGCTTAAAGAGCATATACCCTATTGCCAAGTACATGGTGAACAAAAAATTGAATTGCCTTCAATCAATGATTGTTTTCTTGAATTCAAAGACTATGGGAAAACATTACGTGTTCCTTATGTGATCTACGCTGATTTTGAAACCTTAAATAAACATATTAACGAAAGGCAATCAGATTCTGTAACACAAACTCAATTATTAGAACCGTGTTCTTTCGGTTATAAAGTTGTGTCTACCGACCCTAATTATACAAAAGACACAGTTATCTATAGAGGCCCTGATGCATCAAAACAATTATTAGAGTGTCTTTTTAGAGAAAGTTATGGGATAGAAAAACGCTTGCAAAACATTAAATTTTGATTTTAAACTCTGAGGAAGAAAAAATATTTCAATCAGCTAATAGATGCTGTATATGTCGCAATGTGTTTGCCGAGACTGATAAAAAAGCGAGGCATCACGATCATACCTCAGGGAAATATATTGGTGCCGCTCACATGAATTGTAATTTACAATGCAAACAAGTCAACTTTATCCCCGTGATCTTTCACAATTTGAAAAATTTTGATGCTCATTTATTATGCCAAAGCATAGGAGCTTTTAAAAATCAGAAAATTAATTGCATTCCACAAACGATGGAAAAGTACATTAGTTTCAGTCTGGGAAAACTTAGATTTATAGATTCATATGGATTTTTACCTTCTTCCCTAGACACTTTAATTGAGAATTTAGCTCAAGATGGATTTCAGGCATTCACTCATTTTCATAGCGAAATCATGGATTATGATAATCTTTTACTTCAAAAAGGTACATTCCCGTATGAATACATGACCAATTGACCAATTGGGAAATATTTGAAGAAACGGATCTCCCTTCACGAGAAAAGTTTTATAGTTCTCTAACGAAAGAATACGTTTCAGAAGAAAAATATCAACATGCTAAAGCTGTGTTCCAAACATGTCGTTGTAAAACCTTAGGAGATTATCACGATCTTTATCTCAAAACAGATGTGCTACTCCTAGCTGACGTTTTCGAACAATTTAGAAATACGACACAAAAATGTTATGATCTTGATCCCTGTCAATTCTATACGAGTCCGGGCCTCTCTTGGCAAGCTATGTTAAAATTGACAGGAATAACACTACAATTGATGACAGATATAGAACAAATTTTGTTCATTGAAAGAGGGATTCGGGGTGGGGTTAGTCAAATTTCCCATCGGTATGCTAAAGCAAATAATCCCTATTTAGACGGGTATGACCCTGCGAAAGAAACAACTTATTTAGCGTATTATGACGTAAATAATTTATATGGTTATAGTATGTCAGAAAAGTTACCAGTAGGGTATTTTAGGTTTTTACCGGAAGAAGAAATAGAATCTTTTGATATAATGAAAGTACCAGAGGATGGATCTAAGGGGTATATTTTGGAAGTTGATTTGGAGTATCCAGACCATTTACACGATAATCATAATCACTATCCTTTGGCCCCAGAACGTAAATTTATACCTGATGAAAAATTATCACCTTATGCTCAACGAGTGTTGAAAAAACTACACAATTCTGACGTTCTTCCACCCAGAGCCAAAGTTGAAAAGCTTCTCGTCACACTGGAAAATAAGAGCAATTACATCCTTCATTATCGGAATCTTCAGCTGTACCTCCAACTTGGGTTGAAACTAAAGAAAATTCACAATGTCCTCGAGTTTGAACAGGAAACCTTCATGAAACCTTACATTGATTTCAACACGCAGATGAGACAGCAAGCCAGATCCACGTTTGAGAAAAACTTCTACAAGCTAATGAATAATTCATGCTTCGGTGAATATCTTTCTTTTATTTATGTTTAGATATGAGTACAGTAAAACATCTTAAAACCGTAATTAGATAGATTTTCCAAACTTGTTCAGTAAGGATTCACTGTATTATTACTTGATAACTATGTAGTAGTGTAACTTATGTATTTACCGTTAATGATAACATATATTGTTGTTAAATATATTTAAAATATCATTGATAATGAATACAAAAAGATGGGATACTTACCATTTATGTTTAAACAAATACTATTTTAAATGATTCACCCTCCACTTTCAGGTAAAACTATGGAAAACCTACGAAAGCATCGGACTGTGGAATTGTGTCACACCGAGAGACGTCTGAAGAAACTCGCTGCCAAATCCACCTATAAACACCATCGGATGTTCTCGGAAGATCTTGTTGGAGTAGAACTTAGTCGACACAAAGTGAAACTGGACAAACCTATTTACATTGGAATGACTATCTTAGATTTATCTAAAAGAACCATGTACGAATTTTATTATCTTTACTTATTAAAACAGTATGGTGAGTCATTACGTTTGAATTTTACAGATACTGATAGTTTTATGGTGGAGATTAAGACGAAAGATTTATTCAAAGATATGAATGCATTTTCTCATTTGTTTGATACTTCAGATTTTCCTAAATACCATTTTCTCTATAGCGATGTGAACAAAAATGTTATGGGTAAAATGAAGTCAGAAACGAATGAGAAATGTATATCAGAGTTCTGTGGTTTGAGAGCGAAATGTTATGCATTTAGTTGTTCTCAAAAAGAATGAATGAATGAATGAGTTGGGTTTAACGGTACTGCGACACTAAAAAGGTCATATAGCGCCAATTAAGTCTAAAT